>JADLZN010006096.1:0-157771 GCA_018155175.1 Sinocyclocheilus anophthalmus
GAGCAGCGATGCTAGACAGCTGTCTTGCAGCCTGGAGCCTGTGAGACTGCTGGCGACTCAGTGAGACGTAGTGGAAGTTGTGCTGCTCGGCGTTCAGCAGGTAACCAGGAAGCGATAACCTCTTGAACTCCTGCAGCGAGGAAGCAGGGACGTGTTATTAAACAGCGGGGCAGAACATAATCTCATTCCTGACCTTTCCTGGAGAGTCTTATAACCAATAATAGAGGTCATCGCATGAGTTCAAACCTCTTGAAACTTTTCCAGCGACTGCTCGGGACCAAATACGAACAGCAGGGGAACGAGCTCACAGTGGCACTGCGGGCGGCCGCTGGAGCGACACACGTGCTCCGACACTTTCTGCAGCGTGGAGGAGCTGATAACAGACGAGTGCCGCAGAGCGGAGACTATCCGGCCGTCCCAATACTATATTAATTGAGTTGCGTAATAGTGGTGACTAAGTCTATAAATAAATGCAATACAAATATAACATACGTTAACTGAAATACAATTAATCTTAAAAAATATTTTTTCGTTTCAGTAGTTTTAACATTTCAAGTTGTTATTTAAAAAATACTAAAAGAATTAAAACTGAAATAAACTTAATAAAAATTATATTGACATATTGAAAAACTATAACACAAAAAACAAACAAAATGCGACATTTTGTAAAATAAGCAATAAATTAAAAAATAATGTTAACTGAAAATAAAATAAAGATATTAAACATTTTTAAAATTAGTTAACATTTCACATTTTATATTTAAATTACTAAAATAACTAAAACTGCATAAAATTAATCAATACTATATGACTAGTAGAAAAAAATCAATAATAATCTCTAATAATACTTTATGCATTAGCAGACGTTTTATCGAGCCAAAGCAACGTCAGGCCTTCAGCTATAAATTTTTACATATGTTATATATTTCAATATATATTATAATAACAAACAACACAAACAAATGACTACACTTAAATTGAAAATATAAAATAACAACAATTCAAATATATATATAAAAAAATAGATTATTAATGACACTAAATAAACTGGTTAAGATACAGACAACACCGATTTCTGTGAATCAAAAATCTCCTTTTGCCATAATAACCACTAAACTTTCATGCATATTTATATACCGTGCTTTCAATTACTGTCAATGAATTAATTGAGTAACGCTTTACAATAATGGCCTTTTAAACATCAGTTTACTACAGTCGTTTTCCATGAATTAACAATGTAACTTTATACTTTATTACAAGCATTAATTAAATTTCAACATTTACCAATACATTGTTAAAATGAAAAGTTGAATCTGGAAATATTATTTTATGGAATTGAGCTAACATGAACTATCAATAAACAGTTGTACTTTTATTAACTAATTTTAGCGAACATTAATAAATACTATAACATGTGCATTACTCAATGTTAGTTAATGTTAGCAATGCATTACTAATGGGACTTATTGTAAAGTTTTGCCAATAATTGTTTGAGAATATTGAAAATTATTATTGTTTAAAATTACAATGCCATTAAATATTATTAAATAAATAATAAAATCACTTTAATTTTCATTGAAATCTTTGCACTCTCACCTCATCCATGGTGGCTAAAACAGCCATTTTGTGCGGAATAGGAAGTTTGGACAGCGGATCTCCAGACATACTGCAGAAGACGACAAAACAACAAGTTCATCCTCAAGATATTTGGCAACAGATGATGTCTGCTGAGCTCCCAACGCTCACCTTTCCACACCGACCCCGCGCAGGCCGTCCAGATTAGCCATGAGCTCCTCGTCAGAGCGATAGGACGAGGGCTGTCCAGGAGAGCGGTTCAGAGACACGCTGCTCTCAGACGTGTATCTACAGTACATGCACAGAGAACCATCAGGATCACTCCAGCTGGAGCCATGCTGTTTTCTTCCTCACTCTGCGACGCTACACAAGCACTGACCTGTTGTGGTGGAAGTCAGGAGCCATGACCTCGATGTCCAGAGGTAACGTGAGCACGAAGATATCAAGAGTGACAGACAACTCGATCATATCCCCGACGAAGACCTCAGCGTCCTCAGACAGGTAATGACTTAGCCTGCAAAAATTAAATTATAATACTCATTTTTAGTTCACTACATTATTGAAAAATACATGAACCAATTAATACTACTCAGGGTATAAATCTGAGATCACAAAGCACCTCATATACATGGTGTCCAATCCCTTCTAACCATAATAAAGCTATAAGCCCCAAGAAGCCATGGTTTACAGTGATTTATAACAGCTAAGGGGCGCTGTCCACGGAGTGGAGGCTTCACGGGGCTTATTGCTTTTATATAACGGTTATTCCATATACGTAGTAAGTTTTCACAGAATAAAACCGAGCAAATAAAGTGTAATATATTAATAAAGACAGAATTCTTCCACCAAACAATGTAGCTCCTCAGAAACAGTTGTGGTTGATGAACAACACACAAACGTAAACAAAGGTGTGCTACTTTGTAGCGTCATTCACAACAGCTTCAAACACGGCTCAGCCAATCAGAATCGAGGACCGGAACTCTCCGTTTTATAATAATGATTTTTCATGAGTTGTTCTTTATTTATATTATATTATTAGATTTATATTCTGTATATATTATTGAGTAGATTTATTAATTTAAAGTTAACATTTTTATTTTCATTTTTTAATTGGTAGTTTCATTTATATTTTTTTATTAAGCCATTAGTGCTTATGTCATTTTTTTTACAATGTAACTGTTTAGCTTTAATTCATTTTATTTCAGTTCAGCTTTTAGTATTTTTTAGTACTTCGACTTAAACTTATTTTATTTCAGTTAGTTGCCAATGTAACATTTTTCTCTCTATATCTCTTTTTTTTTTTAAAGTTCACTTTCAATCTAATATTACTTTCGCTTATATTCAATTCATTAAATATTTTTTGTTATTTTCTATTTTATTTTTAGAAACTCATTTGTTTTATTTTTTCTATTTTTAACAACACTGCTGATCAGGATTTTGATGTGGCATATTTTCATATATATTTAGCCAATCCTTGAAATTAATACAATTAAATGTATTAAATACAATTCACAACCATAAGCTAATTAACATAAGTCCACCTACATTTACATATCATATAAATACCTGTTTAGCATTTAGCAAATTATTATTTAGCACTATTATGATTTTTAAAGTGAAGAAGAGAGCCAGTCATAACAAAGCTGATTTGCAAAAGTTATTATAATTTGTACGTTATTCAATTATAACTTGATTTGGATAAAAGTGTCAAAATATTGTATGCAAATATATAGTACAGTTAAAAAATGGCCATGAAAAACAAAATGATACATTTTTTGGTGAATTAATCTTGACTGACATTGATAGTGGACTTTATGGAAAAAACTAAAAGTGTCGAATAAGACCCTGTTAAATGACTGTAAGCACAGAGTCTGAAGTCAGAGGCAGAACCCTCAGCGGTGTGTTCAGTGTCTCACCCAGACAGGTTGGCAGTGTTTGCGTGGGCATGGAGCCGTGGCAGCTCTTCATGTTGACGGAGCAGGTGAGGTGCACGAACAGAGGTGGCATCTCCGGCTGCGGACCCTCCACCTCCAGCAGAGAGTCTCCGTCCAGAATACTGAAGGAGTCCTCGTCCTGGTTCACCGTGTTGGAGTCCGACGGAGACTCGCCTTCACCTGCTCCCTGTCCTCTGCCATTCCCACAATCCTGATACTCCACCTCCAGATCCGTGTCACTCTCCGTCACGATGCAGCAGCCCGACACGTTCTCTGCGCATATGCAAAACATAAATATGGATAACCATGTTTTAATATACTTCAAGTTTACTAACGGGTGCGAAACTCTATTAAATGCACACATAAACTTTCCAAATAACATGAAATCAACGGACCCTACTAAAGTCCCTGTTAAATGTTCATTCACCAGTGCTATGGCACCGTGGCTGTGCATGCAATATTATTAACTAATAATAGAGATGTAACGATTCATGCGATATGATTTTCCCATGATTTTTTAACAAAATGACAAATTATAAATGAAAAAGTGTCCTATTATTATTAGACAAAATGCTGCACATTTCTTTTGCATTGAAATATGTTGAACTCACAACTAATCCCAAATCCATTGAATAGAATCTACCGAATAAAAGACTGTCTTCATATAAAAACTTGCTTTGCTTGTGCTTTTCCCCCATTTAAATTAGAGCAACCCCGGTCATTTTACACGATCAATCAAAGATGATGCCTAGCCAATTTTTTGATTTATTCGATTTTATCATTTCGAAATTTGAAGCAAAAACAGACATGTTCTGAACTTAGCTTTTGTGAAACTATACTACGTAAACATCTGCAGTAACAGAAACAGCAGAACTCTTAAAGAGACGCAGATTCGCTCTCTGACCGCAGGAGGCTCGCTGGAACAGCACGATACAGCTGTTATTGGTTACCGCTGTAACATAAGCAGCGCATCGCTTATACCAGTCACTTTACTATGCCTTTTACGGACGCAAGATGAAAATAATACCATCTAAATTTTCTGATTCAGTCAGCTCCCTCATAGATACATTGATTATAAATGCCCACCGCTTGAATCGTCACACATTTTTATCGATTTTTAACCGGCTAAAGGTGCATCGTTACATCCCTGACTAATAATATAATAGAAAACTTTTCACAATCCAACTGAAGCATCACTGGATTGATAAACAGATGTTTAAAACACTATTATTTTCTTTATGCATAACGCCTTTAGTGAGGGAAATATTACAGTTAAGCGCTTTAAATATGTTGCAAATGGCATTACATTTCTTCAAAACCAATTATTTACTGAATGTGAACTTTATCAAAATAGATATAGGTGATATTAAAAATGTAGCACTCGGGTATTAAATTGAACATTCAGTGTGTCATGAAGGATGTCTAACCGTCTTCTGTGGCGAGTTCAGCTTCAGACACCTCACAGTCCTCACTGGCTCTCCGTTCTCCCTGTCGGTCCAAATCCTCCTGCAGACGGTGGACGAGAAGAAAGGAAAACGCTCCCATAAACCATTCATGTTATAAAGATGAGCGCCAATCTGACAGTCAAACATTTGTCTATATAAGACTATTCCCAGTGTTTCCAATACAGTTCTGTTTTTGTATTTTATGTAATGTGTGTATGTTTTTAATGTGTGTACGCACCTCTTTTTTGGAAGATGGAAGGCAGTAAAAGAAATAATGTGGATTGGACGGTACAGTCTTGAAATACTGAGCACCAATTTCCATGAACTTATCCTGTGAAACAAAAAGAATATGAGATATCGTCTGTATGACAGCTGTGTTGTAAAAATGTTGTTTCTACACCCCTGACAGCATTTGCTGTCAGCCGTACCTGTATGATTTTGTGCAAATCAGGATACACGTCACATTTCTGCTGGGACTGGAGGAGCGACAGAGGGAATTCTGGGATTTTTGGAGACTTCGGTTCGTCCAGGTCCAGCGGGGATGTGGGAGCAGAGACTTTCCCACTGGAATCCGCTTCACTCACATCCTCCAGCTCAATACTTTGAGGAAAAAAAACAAATATAAAATATATAAAAACAATGAAAACAAAGCATTAATCCCACAATGCATTGCTCTAAGGTCAGTACCTGGATGAAGACACCAGCGTGGCTCTGTCAGCTCCATCATCCTCTCCCTCTCCGATGATGAAGGTGGTGGAAGCGTCACTGGACTTGCTTACGTTGACAGAGCCATGCAGCTCGTGACGCTCACGAAACACACGCACGTGTCCGCAGAGCGTCTGCAGGAAGGAAGTGATGTCGATCTCCTGCAGCGACTCCTCGCAGTAGTCCATAGCTGTCAGTAAGTCCTGCGAGCTCACGTTGTGCGACTGCTGTAGACTGCGATAAACACCTGTCAATCAACACAGGCGCAAGACCAATGAAATCATTTGCCGTGAAAATTACATTAATAACATTGTACGTATTTTTGTATTGTGATATTATTTTTATGAACACATTTTGTGCCCCAATTCACATTAATTAAATGCATTATATATATATGTGCAAGAATTATTATATATATCAAACTAATGTTTTTTTTTTTTACTGTAGATCAGCAGACACAATTTATTTTAGACTAATATTTATATTTATTTCAATACAAAAAGAATTAAGGAATACCTTTAATTTAGACAAACAGGGTGATTCTCATTCAGAATCTCCCGTAATTGAGATGCTAAAAGCGCATTGAGAACGGTACGATTACTAAAAACCTCCTGATAGGTACTAAATAAAAACCTTTATTTTAATACTAATGAATAATACATGAATTTATGCAATGTCTGGGGACTCAACAGATGATTTTTTTTTTCTTTTGCATTAACACCATAATAAGAATCCGTGACATAAATTTGCTTAACATGCGTATAATATGATTTCTTTCTGAATTTTTTGCATTGCTAGTTTATATATTATTACTTTTAAATAAATAATTACAAAAAAAAAGTTTAAAGGTCTGGAACTCAATGAAGTATAGAATTTTATGGGACTGAATTTTTTTTTTTTCATTAACTATGAGAATCGGATATACAAATGGCTAGCTTAACGTTTTAAAAATGGATTGCTTATTTTTGTTGTTTATTGTATTTTAAATGTGTTATTTTAAAATAATTTAAATAAATGCGTAACACTATTACAGATAAGATTTCCATTTGTAAAACCATAGTTAACAAACTAAGACATGATAAATACTACTTTACTTAAAAGTATACGTTTATACTTAAAAGTATTTATTATCTTATTATGCTTGCATTCCACATTACTAATACATTATTAAAATCAAACGTTGTACTGTTAATGTTATTTAATGGACTTGAGCTAACATGGACTAACAATGAACATTTGTATTTTTTTATTAACTAACATTAACAAAGCTTAATAAGTACTGTAAAAAATGTTTGCTCCATTGTTAGTAATGCATTAAATATGTCACACGTGGAACCTTATGTAAAGTTGGGTTACCATAATCATGTGGACAAACTCTGGACTCATACTTAATGAGAATTATTGATGTTATTTACTTATTTCAGTTAATGACGAAATCCTTACATGAATGTGCTGTGAAAGCGTAAAAGGATGTTCTTTTTCTTTATGTATTTAGGTTTTTTTTGTGTGCTTATTTATTTGGATTTTTTACGCTCTATGCATATGTTAGAATGGCCCTTGACATAGCTTCTGTTAGTATGCTCCTGCAGCCGCTGCAGTAGTTTGCCCATTCTTTGTTGTTTGTGAGGGTGCGTCATGAGCTCGTCCCAGGGATGACGCTGCTGCTCTCCCTGAGAGACTTGAAACCTGCCCAAGACACACACACACACCACACACACACACACACGCACACATATAACACAGCATGCCACAATCTGCAGGACATTTCCTACAACACTACACCAGACAGCAGCCTAAAATAGCAGAGGCAAGCAGCAGAAAAGTATTCATCCATACGTCTATACAGAGAAACTGGCTCTTCAGACCTAATTCTTTAACTTTTTCTTCAGATCACAGCTTTTGCTTTTAGGAGCCAATGCCCTTTAAATTCAAACAAGTTCAATACAGTCCTCTACAAATCGGTATACAATAGCTGTTATTATTGTATAAACATTGAGTCCAGAACCTCCTCGTGCTGTTAATAATCATATTTATAACAATAAATAAGGCAATTTATTAGCAATTTCTGAAAAATACACCATTATGAAAATGCAGATAACATGCAACAACCATATCTGTCTGACGTGTACAAAAACCAAATGCGTGCTTTCTATTTTTCAGATTTGATTAATTCTGGTCTGTATTTATTGACTATATTACGTGCAAGAACAAAAGGTGATTACAGACCCTATAGAGTGCAATAAACATGTTTAATTAATTATTAAAATACCACTCCTTAATAGCTGATTGCTGACGTGTTGATTTGAAATATCAGTGGCCGATGATACCTCAGTATTCCTGAGTGTAATACGATATAATAAGCAGCACAGCGCAATAGGATTACATTTATCTACAGTCCAGTGGATCATCAAATGTAAATACAGCTGAAGAGGACGGGAAAATATCAAACCAGTTATACTGCAACAGTTTCAAACCAGCTTTAAAAGCATGCAAAACAGATTTACAGCCATGAAGCAACAACACCCGAGGTTTATACGCCAGAGGTTTACCATTTTTGTGGTCAACAAAGCGGGAAAAGCTTAGTGCAAAAAAATCAAGACGTTGAGGACACCAATATAGTATGTAGCCTAAAATTGGGATGCTCAGATGAGCAGACATTACCACCGAGACAGACGTTTATCATGCAGAAGAACATACCGGATCAACAAAGACAAATCCCACAAATAAATCAAGATTAAAGAGGACATAAGTTATATTCCAGTCATTTAGCCTCGTTTCGAATGTCTAGCAATCTCCTAAATGTCTGCATGCAGGGAACTAACCTCCTAATTTAAGTATGTACACTACCAGTCAAAAGTTTGGGCACATCTACTCATGCTTTACTATGACTCTTCTCAACTCATTTTGAAATGCACAAATTGTGACACAAACAAAACCTCCTTTATATTTGCCCTTCTTCTTTGTTCAAGCTCTGCGGACTCTAGACGTGCATCATAAAAACATGAGGTGCATCCTGGGATGCTTTTGAAACTGTATTGAAAAGGCATGAAGAAAATGTGGAACATGTATGAGGGATTTGTTTTGCCGCATTGCTTTTCCATTTCCCAGCGTAATCAGAAGGCCTTCAGTTAAGTACGTCCAAACTTTTGACTGGTACTGAACATCAGAAGGCAGAGGAAACAACCCTCAGCAGCATGTGAGGTCTTAAAACACATGAGATAATATAGAACAATCCAAATCACTGTGCACCCCAATCAACAACAATATAAACTACAGCTCAAACCTTTGGGGCTGGTAAGATATTTGATTGTTTTTGAAAGGAGTCTCTTCTGCTCCCCACGGCTGGCTTTATTTGATCAAATACCGTAAGGCAGTAATACTGTGAAATATTATTTTAGTTTTCTATGTGAATATCTGTTAAAATGTAATTTATTTCTGTGATGTGCAGCTGAATTGTCAGCATCATTACTCCAGTCTTCAGTGTCACATGATCTTCAGAAATCAGTCTAATATGCTGCTTTGCTGCTCAAGAAACATTTCTGATTATTATCAATGCTGAAAACAGTCGTGCTGCTTGATTTTTTCAGGATTCTTGGATGAATAGAAAGTAAAAGAACAGCATTTATTTGAAATAAAAAATATTTTAACTTATACGTGCATTCTGTCCTTCTTTGTTCAATTTAATGCAATCGGCTTGCGATATAATTAGGACCATTTCTTTAAAAAAAAAAAAATAAATTACTGACACCCAAACTTTGAATGGCATATACAGAGATAAACGTTTGCTTTAATTCTGTTATTTTAAGACCTCAGACCCTTTAAAGTCTTCAGTAGCCTAATATCCCCTCATTGCGGTCACCTTCGTAGAACAGCAAAACCCTCCAGAGAAAGAGAAAGAAAGAAGGGCCATCCTTAGGGTAACGGGGCCAAAGCGGCCCCCTCACACCCCTCCCCTCCCGCCCCGTCCCGCTGTAGGGCGGCAGCAGGAAGCAGTAAGCAGGGCTACCTGTATTTGGGCTGCTGACTGAACTCCCAGGAGTCTGTCTCTTGAGCTCTATTCTCATCCAAAGAGAAACCAGACAGTACAACATTAGGATGAGCACATGATGCCCTCTGAAATGATCAAACACAACAGCTCTGCTCCAAAATACAGCGAACCGCCTACCGAGGCAACTTTATTAGACATCATAACTAAGTATGTTACCGATGCTTTTATTCAGACCGTTTATTGGTAATGAAGAGCTTTTCAATTCAGTCACTTAACAGGGTTAATGGAGTTAAAGTTAGAGTTAGAATTAAAGTTAGAGTTCAAAACCATAAAAAAAACTTTTTCGTTACCTGTAAACGTAAAACGAAATAAAAATAAAAGTATACAAAAGTAAACATTGTATTCTATTATTATATATCAACCTTTCTCATTTTCAATTTAATTCAACTGCAGTACCAAGTACCTCACCAAAGTAAAACATTAAGGGGTAAAAAACTCTATAATGAGGCCTTTTTACATAAAATGAAAAAAAACAACAAGTAAACAAAAAAGTCACTAAAATTCAGTGGAAACAGCATATAAAGACTTACTAAAATTATAAATAGAAAAATAAAAAAAGACACGAAATAAAAGACATGAATCAAATGGCCAAACAAATACTAAAACTTACTTAACTAAAATTAAAGTGGACAGACAGATAATTATATAAACAAAATATTAAATTAAAAAAATATAAAAAGGATTACAAAAATATAATTTTCTTCAGTTCTCCTTTTCGTTAGTTTAACTTGAAGTAACAAACCAACTAAATAACGTAAACTAAGACAAACAATTTTTTTAATAAACTATATAGACAACCTTAAAGAAAAAAAACTCAATAATAAGCTCTACTAAAAAAACTATAAGAACAAATCTAAATGGATATATAAGTTGTGTTTTAAATAAAAGAAAAAGTATAAAAGAATCGCAAAACACATTACACAACTTTAACTAAAATTATCAACTGTGGAAAAAATATATCAAAAAATGTGAACAAAAAAATGATTTACTTATAAATATAATCAACCACATTCTAATATAAAGGTATCATAGTTCGCACGAACTAATAAGAGTGTGACGTATAGGTCCGACGTCAGCTAACACTGCCTTCAGCAGTGTTTAGGCAATGACCTTGTTTAACCTCATCACACCATATAGTGAATCACGGCATGTGCTCCTTTGAGTGGGATGACAACGAGTGCTGGTGGCCAGAGTTCCCTCAATTCATGCTACACCACACAGCATAGACTATCACTACTACAAGATGAGTCAGGGATCTGAGCTCAGTCACACCGTGAAGTAAAATCGTCTCTCTACTGCGGGCGTGGCTCCTCACTAGCGGCCGGGGGTACCACGCCTCGCTGTGAGACACACTGAACCACTGACTATTGGAAGCCTCTCCACTGGCTAGGATGACAGATTTAGATTAAACCAAATTCAGATCCCACAGCCTTCACTCCGTGCTAGCTACGCGTCCGAGAAAACGATGCTTCTGGCTAGCGTCCGCACATCAACACTACTGGAAACCTAATCAACACCAAGATGTCGCGACGCTAAGATACCGGCGAAATGGTAGAACGAGCGTGAGGTCGAGCTGTGCATGAAGCCATCCACACACCTGGGGGAACATCCCGTACTCCTTACGGGAAGCGAAAGTTATTCGGGAGGACGCGGAAGTGAAAGGTTACAATCATCTCTCCCCCACTCTATAAAAACCAATCACTAGAGAGCCAAAACTTCTTTGTTGTTCCACCACTACGGAACCTGTGAAACAGCTACTTTTAGTTTGGATGATCTGGAAATTATATGGGTCTATATTTTTCGGTTTGATCACCCCCCCCCCCTGCCTGTGTCAGGAGAGGTTAGGGCATTTCTAAGTGCTTGCAGTGGTGGATGACGGTTTGTATGTTATGGGAGTTGGTATATAGCGCACTTTTACTAAAGTAACTAAATTTAAATGTATCTACATTTAAATTAATTTAAACTAAATTACCTAAATAGACTAAATTTAAAACTAAATGAAAATAGAGATGTTGCCTTGGCAACTAGATGAAAAAAAAATAAATGTACGTTTTTTAGATTGTATTATTTCAGTTTTAGTTTGATGATGCACATTTGCGTAGTGTGAAAGATTGATATTTTTCTAGTTTGTACTGTAATTTCATCTTACAAACAATTGGGTCAGGTGTGCAGGCACCATTTATTTTTGGGATTTTATTTCAACTAACAAAAACCTTTTTTTTTATGGTTTTATTTTTAGTTAAGTACAATAACCCTGATGTGAAACACAACTAAACTCCCTTGTTTGGTTTCAGTTTCTGTCATATTTGTCACTTCATTGTGTCAAATCCAGTCTGGAAACATGCAGCAGAATTTAAGACCCATACCAGCATCACTTGTGTTCACTCCTGCTTCCACTGTGGACCCCTTCCTGTCTTCTCCATGTTGACCTGTTCCAACCTGTGGACCATTGGCAGAGCTGCTGAAGGAGTCGGCCTGTGATTGGCCGTTGCCGTGACTACAGGTCTCCTCCTCTTCCAGGAGACTGCTGTCCTTATTCTTGGACATTGGTTCATGTTGTCTTCCGCCCAGGACAACATCATAACTCGGCCGACCCATGCTCCCACAGCGGGGCAGCGGAGTCAAAAAATGATCTAGTGTTTCAAATTAGACACACGCGTGCGCTGTGCTAGTCCACTAGCCCGCACATAGGAGGTGCTGCACATAACAACAGTATTACAAGGTATTAAGTTACACAAAAGCCATGTAATAAGTTAAGGGAGTGTTAGTTTTTTTTTTATTACTATAATTTCTTCTGCATTTTGATGCAATATTAACTGAATAATCATTAGACTACAGCAATAAAAATGCAATATTCATTATGAATGTTTTATTCATGATTGTATATAGTACCAACAAATTATATTGTATAAAATAATACAAACTTTTTCTTGCAATGAGTGCTTTTAACAATTGGCATTTATGTATTAAGACCAACCCCCCAACTGTTTAGTCGGCAAGTGTCCATGTACATTCTCCAGGATTGCAATATTATTTATCAAACCCTGGCCGTGTGTTTTCATCTGTGGGCATGTTTCATTTTTGCAGCCCAAAAATGTAAGTGGCTAAATACAAAGCCTTCAAATAACTTCAATCTCAGGATTTTGTAACTATGAGGATGACTATGGCAGCATTGAACATAACGATGCAGCCTGTGAATGTATCTGGCACACACTGACGCACGCGAGTCTTCTGCATAAACTGATTTGATTTTGGTCGTGTCACATGTTCCAGTGAGGATATAAGGCATGGGGTCCTGCTCCACGCCCTACTGGCGTCGGTCACTCCACAAATCTGCATACTGAGCTCTGCCAGAACAACAGCAACACACACACCACAAACACACTACACACGGTAACACTCCGCCACAACAGATAGCTAATACAGCTTTCCCCCACTTACCCCCGCGTGTCGAAACACCTATATGGGGGTCAAGTAGATGTCTCTTAATGTTGTGTAATATTCTTTTGGAAAGAAACTGAGAAACAGCTGACAAGTTAAGATGGAGTTGTACAGGGAATCTTGAGTCCGCAAGACCCATTAAATGAAGTGATAAAAAGTGGCAGTAGACATTTATAATCTTACAAAAGTCTTCCATTTCAAATAAATGCAGCTCTTTTGAACTTTCCATTCATCAAAAAATACTGAAAAAAAAGTATCACATAACAGCACAACAATCTGGAGAAAATATAAAACTTTTTATTGTTATGTTTTTTAATCAGTTATATTATTAGTATTAGTTTTTTGTATTTTTGTTAAATCCAATATTTCTAGCCAGCCATGATTTTTTAATTTCATTAAAATGTATTTATATTGAAAATATACAAATAATCCAATTGTTTTGTGTTTTCCCCTTGCATATAAGTGATGGACTAATGTGCACCTGTAACTAGTAAGGCATGATGCCTCATAGGTTCTATTCCCAGGCAGCAATAAGCTGATGTTTAATCGTCCACTGTGGTAAAAAGTGTGCGAGTTGTATACTTTAGTTCCATCAGTGAGGGTCAGATATCAATTATGGGTCATTTATGTCATATATATTATGCTCCAGATAAAGTTAACTCCATTTGATTTACTAGCCAAAGGCTGTTTCACACACATGTGTGGACTGGTTATCAGCAGTGTTGGGGGTAACACATTACAAGTAACATGAGTTACGTAATTAGATTACTTTTTTTCAAGTAACTAGTGAAGTAACGCAATACTTTTTAATTTACAAGAGAATATCTGATTTACTTTTTCAAATAAGTAACACAAGTTACCTTTTTTTTTTCAATTTATTGACTGACAGCTCTCCCGTCCCCATGCTGAGAGAAATCAGATGATGTTACTGTAGTTCTAAAATAAATTTGAATATGTATTAATTCATCTCACTCACAAAAAAAAAAAAAACAGATTCAGTATTCCTCAGAAGAATAACAATAATTCACTCGAATATACGCAAACCTGAAATAATTATGTTAACACCACAATTCCTTTATGTATTTAATCCCAGTCTATTCCACTGTCTTTGCTTCTGACCTTCGTGATCCAGTTCAACTAATAATAAGCAAAATTTCACGCTAGACAAACATTGTGTCTTTTTTATTGCTGAATGTGTTGAAATGTCTTCTTCGGAAGCTCGCTGTACGACGTGAAATTTACATTTCCTTCAGCCTGAGGCTTATACATTTCAGTTTGGGTTTAAAAGGCTCTCAGTATTGGCCAACACATGACACCTCGACGGTGGGTTACAGGTTACTCAGATACAAACATCACAGCAAGCCCTCCTCCGCACAGACTTGGAACAAAATGATGCAAAGTACACCTTAATCCGCATAACTAATCCATAAAAAGTACAATTAATGTCCCTTGTCATTACACGTGCAGCAGACTACCAGCGCAATATTGCTCCACATTCTGATTCCAAAAACACATGTTAAAGAAATCTGGGGGAGTGGGTGAGTGGGGTGGTCGTTTTGCAGCTCGGCCGCCTGTAATGGAGCGGCGTATGTTATCCCCCTGTAGTGTGCTGGAGGAGCCTGTCACCTCTTTACTGCTTCCTATAGTGTGGAAAGAAAGAACAGTGTCCTGCCTCTCCGGAGTCTTCAAGCTCTCTTCTGAAAACACACACAGAGATAAACAAAATGAGGGAAGATTAGGGGTCAGATTCTTCTTATGTAATTGCTAATGAAACAATTAAAGGTCATTTGGGATGTCTGGCATCCATTAGCGTGAAGTCTTTCAATTAGTGTGTTTTAAATCATCTACTCAGTTTAAACATCTTGTTTCTTCTTAAATGAGCGCAATGCCACTTTACACTTACACTTTAGCAAGAGTAAATGAAAACAACAAACCAAGGGTGGTTCTCTGTGCGTCCAGATTAATTATATATAATATATCTATTTATATATACGTATAATATATATATATGATAATATATTTATATATATATACACACCACCCCTCTACGTTGCTGCGTTAGGCTACTGAGACTTGTCCATTGCACTTAATATTGTTGCTCGTTTTGTTCGTTCACTAGTACTGCTTTTAATTTCCTCATTTGTAGTGCGTTGGATAAAACGTCTGCTAAATTGGCTACAGATGGTAAATGCGTCCGAGGTGCTGTGTTCAGGTTTAATACAAACCAACCATGTAACACTAGTTTCAACAGTAATGCTTTACATGAAGTCCTATGGGGCAACATGTGTGTTTAAAAGCCCAATCCTTCCACAACATGGGAAGTACCACTATTATATAAATGTACACTACCGTACCGTTTCATTTTTAAAATGGGTTTTGAAAGAAAAGTCCTTCTGGCACCCAGCTGCATTCTCTTTTTCAGAAAATACAGTACAAAGTCATTTGTGAATATGATTACTATTTGACATAACTGTTTTTCTATTTTTTTGTATATGTTAAAATGTCATTTATATTCCTCTTAAGGCAAGCTGAATTATATTACTGTATAGTAACACCACACTACCGAACTGTTTTTATAAGTCTATTCTGCTCGCCACGTCTCGCCTTTATTTAATCAAAATACCGCCAAAACAGTCATGTGAATAATATTTACAATTTATATAATAAAATATTAAAACATCAAATTAAATATATAAGAACAGTTTTTCTATGTATATATATATTGTCAAATTTAATTTATTGCTGTGATCAAAGAGCATCATTACAGTCAGTTTTCATGTCACAATGATCTTCAGAATCATCTAAATATGCTGAGTGCTTCTCCAAACATTTCTGATTATTATCATGTTAACACAGTCTGCTTGCGCAATATTTTTTGAAACATACGAAAAAAATTAAATTTTTTTAGGATTTCTTTGATAACATAGAAATGCGAAAGAACGCGTTTATTGACAAAGACAATCGCTTTTTTGTTAACATATTACTGTCTTACTGTCCTTTTCATCACATTTAATGCCTCCTGCCGGAATAAAAGTATTACAGTTCTTCAATCTTTTTTGAACGTAGGGTGTGTTTTTCAATTGGGTGCATGAGAGGTGCAGACATTATTTAGAGACAATTAATACCTAGCAAATCACCTGTTGAATGACAGGCCCGTGAGAATGGAGCCGCCCTCGTGGCCAGACTCTTTCCCGCTCTGGATGGGATGATGAACGCCACATGATCGCCCGTCAGTCAAACAGGATCTCTCGTCACTGAGCTCGTTCGGCAGCGGCCGGTAAATGAGTGAGGAGAGGTCGTTGGCATAGAGGGAGGTTGCTTACTGGAGTCATCCTCCCTGCCGCCTGCTTACAGAGGCAAAGGTCAACAGAAACAGTGAAATAACCCCAGTGTTCCCGAAATCATTGTTGACCTTACAACAAAACCTCATACAGTGTCAATTTTTTTCTATTGAAAAATTTACACCTCATAGAAAGCTGAATAACTAAGCTTTCCATTGATGTATGGTTTGTTATGTTAGGACAATATTTGGCCGAGATACACTATTTGAAAATCTGAAATCTGAGGCTGCAAAAAAAAAATCAAAATATTGAGAAAAAATCATCTTTAAAGTTGTCCAAATGAAGTTCTTAAGCAATGCATATTACTAATCAAAATTGAAGTTTTGATATATTTACTGTAGGAAATGTACAAAATATCTTTATGGAACATGATCTTTACTTAATATCCTAATGATTTTTGGCATAAAAGAAAAATCAATAATTTTGACCCATACAATGTATTGTTGGCTATTGCTACAAATATACCCCAGCGACTTAACACTGCTTTTGTGCTCCAGGGTCACATTTGATCAAAGGATATGATGTAAGAAGGACTGAGGAGGGTAGGGGAGGACGGACAATGGACTCGTACCTCGGCTGAAGGTGTAGAAGAAGAGCTCGATCTGCTGGCACTTGGGCAAGAGTTTCATCAGGTCGAACTGGAAAGGCACAGTGTGTATGCAGTCATCAGCAGCAGCGGCGGGGATCTCGCCTACAGGAGCAACACATCACACTGAGCTTCAGATCTCATATGACTGTGTGTAAGGAGACGGCTGACGGTGCAGGTTTGTACCTGGAGCATCTCTGACGCTGCTGAGAGGACACACCTGCTCTTTATTCTGACACAGCTGGATGAGGTATTCGAATGTGATCATCGTCGTCATGCACGACAGATCACGGGGAAAAATCTGGAACAGAGAAATGCAATTCATAAGCTTTGACTCATGTCATTTCTCAATACAACTGCCTAATACATAGTCTACATGAAATCAAAACTGACCCTGTTTCAACGGTTCTTACTTTAAATTTCCTGGTGTTATTTGGCACAAAAAAAAAAAAATATATATATTATATTCTATATATTATAAATATATAGATATATATATAGATATATATACTTACAGCTAGAAAAAAAAAAATCCATTTTCAGATGATACTCCTCCTCTTAACAAAATTCATGTTCACATGGCATTTTTTTCAGGAGTGAGTTTTTGGTTATCCATGAACCAAATAACGCTTTCACGTGGTCTATCACAGTTCAACATTATTTTAAATATCACATTTACAAATAAAACAATTTCACTATTGTTTAAATGGTTTTCCGTCTTAAATTTTCTCTCCTCCAATAATGGTGTATACCGTGGAAAATATCAGCAATAGGTATACGAAATCCTCACGATAAACATCTGACCTGCTACGTTGTCAACTTGTGTTGTTTTAGTTTATTTTAATTGAGACATTATTATATTTTTTTTATAAACTGAATTACTTTTTTTTTGTTTTTTTTATATATTATATCGATATATTTCTCTCTTTCATTTTATTTTGGTAAATTTTTTTTGCAGGTATTTTGACAATTTAACATTGTCATTTTGTTGAATTTTTATCATTTCTATTCAGTTTTAGTTCATTTTAGTACATCTCAAGATTAGAACTATCTGTACGGAAATATACTTTTCCTAATACGTAATGTGATTTAGGTAACATTTTATTTAAGTTTTATAAAATATATTTTTTTTTATGGTTTTAATTTTTAGTTATTCTGTATAATGACATCGAACATCTGTAATTGATATAAATGTATATAATGCATATTTTAAAATTGTATTGCATACCTGTTGCTGCCATAATAACGGCCCATTTCAAAAATGTATGTAATTTTGTTCTCTTTTTCTTCTTAACAGCTCCTACTCACTATAGTGGAGCGATGACGTAATATTAAAAAATATATATTAAAACTGTATAGCGAAAATACCACTTTTCACCATATTTTACTGTGTATTCTGGTAAAGATGTCACTCAGAAATGCATTATAGGAGCTAAAAGCTTTGTAATTGCCACTTTATGAATGCTCATGTAAAGCTAATTGTACTGACCACTGGTCAAGTCTCACAGCTTTGTAAAATAGGTACAATTACTAGGCATTTTTCTGTCACATATGAGTGGCAGTCATGAGTTGTGACTAACAGCCTGAGGGATCTCCTGATACGTGAGCTTCTCAAAGTGTCTCTGCTGCTCCAGTGAGCTGCAGACAGCTCCGCTCTGAGGCTCCACCCAGCACTCCGTCACCAAACTCAGCTCTGTGTCCACATCTATGGCCTCCACCTCAGTGTCATTGTCATCATCTGTGGAGAAACTGGAGACACCACGCCAAACACAGACAGAGTTAAACCCAACGCCCATTATAAGACAAAAACTATCACTAACTGTGCTCTACTAATCTTTTAATTGAGTGCACCTAGCATGCCATTAGCTGTATGAAGAGGACAAACCACATTCGTAAACAATTAAATATTTTTCAGTTATGCACTATTTATTTATTGTTTTACTCTCTCAAATAATTGGTGATTCATAAAAGTGAAAATTAGCAAAATACAATAATGCAACCATCCTTGTTTTGAGACGTATTATAGGGTTAATTCATATTTTGAAATTAGTTTTTATTTTTTGTATTCGATTTACTTGTAAAGTTTGCAACTCTGGCCATTTTTCCATTGTTCCGATCTTAACTATGTGTCTATTTATTGTATTATTATTTTTTTATTTCAGTCATTGTTTTATTTTGATGCCATTTACAAACAAATGCTTTTTTCAGATCCTGCACAATTCATGAAGGCAGAGTTTCCCAAACTTATTTGTCAAACAAACATTTTATGACCAAAATGATTTCCTGTGAACTACCCCCCGAGACTTTAACTAATGCTAAATTTAATGAATTTCATAACATCTTCAAATTTGGAATTAATCAAAACAATAAACATAGTTAATTAAAACAAACTTGTTTAATTATTTGATTTAAATTAAACCAAACTTAACTGATTATTAAGGTTTAATTAACAAGTAAATGCTCTATTGTTTTTTTTTCTTTATATATTTTAAAAAATTGTACTTATTTTTATATTACATTTTAAAATGTATATGCTTTCATTTAATTCAGTATCTGTATTTCTGTCATAATCTCACACACACCCCTGCAGTTTCATTGTAAAGCCATCATAAATTCGTAAAAATGTAGACTTTCATCTTCTCATACAAGATTAGGAGCCAGATTTACTAAATCATAAACTTTTAAACTCAGAACCTCTTTAAATGTGAGCAGTGTGATGATGCACTCAGCCTTACAATGATCTACTCTAGACCATTACAGCATAGGAATCACTCAGCTGAAGCCATCGAAGAATTTAGCAGTGAACAGATGAAGCGTTACCTGTCCTTGGTAGAAGTGGAATGAGGTGGGAAAAGGATGTACTGGACAATGCAGGTGTGTTTTTCTCCGTCCAAATCAGCTGACGGACTCTGCATGCACAGTTGTGGCTGAAAGTTAGAGATGCATCGCTACCAAATATACTATATATATACTAGCGTAGAGTGTTCATACTTTCACCTGCATTGGCAGTTCTGACACCATGTTGACGATACCCTCTCCACTGGCGGCAAAGTGGAAGCCTTCCGACAGACGAATACTGCACAATCAAAAACAGCCATTGAGAATGCAGCAAATGCTCTTGACAGAAGGGACTTCTTACAGGTCAAGGATGTTTTAGACTCACTCGGAGAGCATGGAGAGGATATGAGCGACTGCGTGCAGCGACACGGCGGTTCCCGGGCCGTTCTGAACGGCCCAAACCCAGCGCTGGTGCAGGAAGTATCGGGACAGAGACGCCATGGTGGAGGACGCCGTCCTGCTGGCAGCCATGCTGAGAGGGGCGCCCATGATGGGCGGCTGAGCGAAGGGCTCCATGTTTAAGATGAAAGGGGTGCGGAAATCTGACGGAAGTTTCTCGTACCTGCAGCAGGACGTCAGAACAAGATTAGGGGGCAGATTTGCTAAATAATAAGCTTAAAACCTCTGAGCTACAGAAGAACTAATCAGAGTCAGTGTTGTTATTTTAAACTAAAACGAAAACTATTGAAAAAAAGGAAAATGTGACCCTGTCTGTGAAATCCAGGCTAAAGTCTCAAAATCTAATTATGAGATAACAAGCATCAAAGTTGGATTTCAACCATTAATTTCACTATGATTTAAATTTTAGACATGGCCTTACTAAGTCAATATTAAAGATACAAAGGTTATTTTCACAGAACGTTCTTTACATCTTAATAAAGGATGATTTGATGTAGAAAACAGATTAGAAAATGAGAAAAGCTTAAATTTAAAGAACTTTAAAGAAATGAAAATTCAAAATGTTGGCATGGCAGCGATCAGAAATAAAATACACTGAAGCTTAAGTACTAAAATGACTAAAACAGAAAAAAAGGCTAAATAGAAATATAAACATACAGGTAAAGCACAAATATTACAAATTAAACGAAAATTCAAACTAATAAAATGACAGGATATAATAAATGACAACAATAACTAGTGTTGTCGAACGATATTGTTTTGTTGACAGCCGATACCCGGATAACGAATCTTGGAAAGCAGGGAGGACGATGGCCGATATAAAGCCGATATAATTTTATTTATTTTAATTCATATTTAAGAAATTTGAAATAATTTGAAAATTGATTAAAAAAATAAATGTGTTAAATTGAAATGTTTATTAGACATTCAAAGATTGTGTTAAGCTTAAATGCGTATTTTCTGGGATTCGACGCAAACAGATAGTATATAATGTTTTGTCTTTCTATTACTAATATACAGCAGGCATTATAAAACTTTTGTATACATTTTAATTCCTTTGTTTAACCATTCTATCTGATTATTAGACAGACTTCTATCCGTATTTAGACAGAACTGTTAACGACAACAGCGAACAAGAGGGAGAATGTGAGCACTGTGTGCTCAGGCGCTGCCGTTCTCCAGTGCCGTCCAATAAAATTTCACGCCCTCGACGGCATTGGGCCAAACAGGACAACTTATCGTCCACTGCCCGATATTTTTAAAATGCCAAGATCGCCGATATATCGGCCTTGGCGCGGGTCGACCACTAACAAACTAACTAAATTTCCTAAATTACTAAAACTTTAAAATGAAAACAGAAAATATGAAAAAAAAAACAAGATATTAATAAAAACTAAATTAGTATAAATAATAATAAAATAACACTTATCTAAGTCTGCATTAAAACAGTGTTCGCAAATCCTTGTAATTTTGTAAAGTGACACATTTCAGAGTAAAACACGATATTAAACACATTAATCTTTGGAATTTAGTCCAGTTTGTCCATTAGACATTGATCATGAAAAGTTCAAATCTAAAAATATTAAATACAGAAATAAAAAGGCTTTGTGTGAGTAAAAAGGAAAACTTTTTTCTTCAGACTAACACGCACCAATGAATCGTTCACAGTAAGACGTGTAGTGAGAAAATAAGGTAACTTTTGACTTCATGTTGATTATAGGTCCGTCATAACTTCATGAAGCTAAATTGAGATAACTGTAATAAGATCTATTATTGTTTAATGTTACGTCACAGACCTGATCAGTAGTTTTTCCAGAGGTTTGTTGAGCACCACCACACACGGCCGGTCAGACAGCGCCGGTTTGGGCACAGAAAGAGGCGGCGACATGGAGGGCGACGCGTTACCAAGAATCTTCCGCTTGGTTTTTGGCGTGGCCTCCTTATTCTGGACTCGATGAGGGAACCGCAGCCGAAGGATCTGCTCACGAAGTTCATCCACAATCTACAGAGTAAGAAACACTCGTTCTCTTATGCGCCTCCATACAGTGCTGCTCTGAAAACAGCTTTCACAGCAACCAAATGAACTGAATTCTAGTGTGGAAAACACCTTCACCTTGTTCCTGGAGTGTGCCAGAGTCCCTATCGGGAAGCCCAATCGCAGCACCATGCAGGGAGCTTTAGAGATCAGACGCACCAGATAGAAGGAGACGGGGGGCAGCTCAGAGGCACTGTGGGAATAATGCTTGTTAAAACACTGCTGAACTGCTCTGTAAATCTGCCAAATGAACTGCGTATGAAAGAATGATATTTTAGTATCATTGAGATACCACTATAGTTTTTAATAATATTTTGAGTTTTTATTTGTAGATTTTCCATTTTCATTTTTATTAAAGTTTGAGTAATTATGTATGTGCTATTATAGTTTTTATTAATATTTTTGAATTAGTTTTTATTTGTATATTTTCCATTTTCATTTCAATTTTAGTTAAAGTTTTAGTAATTTTGTTGTGTTTTGTCATTTTCATTAATATTTTGAATTAGTTTTTATTTGTATATTTTCCATTTTCATTTTCAATAAAGTTTGAGTAATTTAGTTGTGATTTGTCATTTTCATTAATATTTTGAATTAGTTTAATTTTTATATTTTCAGTTTTTATTTCACGTAACACATAACTAGAATAACCCTTGATAAACAGTCACATACGAATCCCAAAAGTATTTGACACTTTTTGTCCCCAGTGTTGTTACGTTAATTCAAAGACTTTTAAAAATTTGGTAATTGAAAAAATCTCAAATAAACTCAAATCTAAAATGATGAAAAAACATACAACGAACAGTGAATGGTATTAGAAACCTGAATTGTTAAGTTTGTATAAATGACTACAATCTACAGCTGAAATAAAAATTAATTAAAGCTATATAGATTTCTTTTAAATGACTAAAGCATCATAAACAAAAATCATAATGAAATAAAAAATAACATGTATGACTGAATTGATATATGCACACAATTATATAAAATATTATATAAAAAATACTAAAATAACACTGGTTATTTATATCTGAATGTGGGGAAAATGTCTGAATCTAGTGTGGGAATAATGCTTGTTAAAATGCTCTGTAAATCTGTCAAATGAGCTGTGCATGTACCTGTAAATAAGTTTGACGTATGAGTATCCCTCCACCAGGACGAAACTGCTCCAGTCCCTGAGCAGCGAGGTGAGCGCAGAGTGAGAGATGCGACACTGGATGGTACTGAAGCGACCGTTACTGCCAGCGTTGTGCACGTGCTTTGGGACCGGGCTGAACAGAGAGACACACAGCAAAACAGAGACAAGAAAACCGTTTACTGCCATTGGGATTTAATGCACACTGAATCTAAATCTAATCTCTCTTATTTCATTCCAACTCAAGTTAACATTTTGCTGATAGGTCTATGCTATAGAGACCGCTGACCAATCCAGGCTGTGTTCACTCACATGTCATGCTCCAGAAGGATAGCGATGCGATGCATGTGCAGCCAGCGCTGCCAGAAGTTGGCGTCCATGGACAGGATGGGCTTCCAGTAGGAGGCAAACTGTGATTGGCTGGAGTCTTTAGAGCCACTGTGCTGGAGGGAGAGGACCTGATGGAGAGCAGGATTGTGTTTAACATGTTTAAATCACCAAAACACAACAAAAACATGAACCTTAGTGTGCTACGCTACTGTTTATGTAATTTAAGAGACGCTTTTTTCACAGGATTCACAACATTTTTCAAGGTTTTTTAAAAAATTCACCAGGGGCTGCCAAAAAAAATTTATTTGACCAAAATATAGTAAAAACAGTAATATTCTGAAATATTATTTCAATTTAAAATAACTGTTTTCTATTGTAGTATATTTTAACATTTAATTTAATTCATGAGATGCAAAGCATAATTTTCTGCATCATTACTCCAGTTTTCAGTGTCTCGTGATCTTCAGAAATCATTCTGATAGGCTGATTTGCTGCTCAAGAAACATTTCTTGATATTATCAATGCTGAAAACAGTTGTTGCTGCTGCATGTTTTTTGTGGAAGCACTTTATTTTTCAGGATTCTTTGAATAGAAAGTTGAAAAAAACAGCATTTATTTCAAATACAAATCTTTTGTAACATTAGAAATGTCTTTACTTAACTTTTACATCATTTAATGCATAATTTTCTGAACTTATAATTTTGAGTATGAATTTCCTTATATATATATAATAAGATAAAAGTCTTCCTGTCCCCAAACTTTGTGCACTTTTTTCGTTTTGCACTAACACTCACCGGTGTGCTGGATCCAGGTGGGATGTAAAACAGAGGAACCCCATTTTTCGTGCTTTCGGGGATGGTGTAGTGCTCTGGGATGGAATTAAAGGACTGCAGGTGCACCAACATCTGATCTGTCTGATTTATGCTGTTGAGGAGAAACACTATACAGCATTACTCTACATCATCAAACTAAAGCAGACCGTAAATCTTCCTTCTGCGATCCTCATTCAAGATAAGACTGAAACCAGAGTTTATAACTGACCTCTGCAGAGTGTTCCAGAAGCGGCGGATGACAGACGTCCGGTAGGGGCTTGTGATTGGTTTCCGCATGGTGCAGCTGATGTCATGGAGGATGTCGTAGCTGCCCTCTATGGTCACCTCCACCCAGGTGGTGCGTTTGACTGGATTCAGGGGCCAGGACGCCACGGCAAGGTACTCGATACGCATGTTATGCTTCCAGAGGAGGACCAGCTTCACCTCCAGCTGACTTCCTCCTTATAAAGAGACGAGATTATTTCGAAATCTCAAGGGTGCATTAAATGCATAATATTTGTATATGATCATTATACAAGCATACTTGAACACCTGACCTTATGAGGTTAAAGTACCTTTAGTGATGTTGATCTCCCGGATGGTGTATCCCTCTCGCAGTCTGATGGACAGCACACTGATCAAGTCAGCATGCACTTCTTTCTCCGTGTGTTTCTTCCTGCGCATCACTAAGGCGGGGTTTCCACTGGCCGACACCAGGTGTTCATTAAAGAGCCTGTGCTGGGAGACTACAAACACACAGACGACACAGATCAGCCATTACAGTGCTGTAGGCATTGCACTATGCAAAGATAAACCTAAAATAAATTCATTTAAATATACGGCCACACTTTTAAGGACTAATTCTCACTATTAACTACAACTTTTGCCCTCAATAAACTATATAAAAATAATTTGCTGCTTATTAATAGTTAGTAAGGTTGCTGTTAAGTTTAGGTTTGATTAAGGAATCTAAAATACGGTCATGCAGAACAAGGCATTAATCGGTTACCCTGGAGCACAAAACCAGTCTCAAGTGCTGGGGTATATTTGTAGCAATAGCCAAAGATACATTGTATGGGTCAAAATTATCTTTTTCTTTTATGCCAAAAATCATTAGGATATTATTAAGTAAAGATCATGTTCCATGGAGATAGTTTGTAAATTTCCTACCATAAATATATCCAAACTTCATTTTTGATCAGTAATAAGCATTGCAAAGACTTCATTTGGACAACTTTTAAGGCGATTTTCTCAATATTTTAATTGTTTTGCACCCTCAGATTCCATATATTCAAATAGTTGTAAACTCTGCCAAATATTGTCCTAGCCTAACAAATCATACATCAATGGAAAGCTTATTTATCACCTTTCGATGATTATACACTCAATTGAAAAAAATGTACCCTTTGACTGTTTTTGTGGCCCAGTTGACATATTGCTTTATAGTACCCCAAGATGCTATACATAACACAATAGTGAGAATGTTACTATATATATGGTCATTTTGCATTCTAACCAAATCAAATCCTAGCTGTATGTAGATGTTTTAAAAGTGAAATTTAAATCAGTTGTGGTTCCCTGCAGTCAGATGCTTGCGTTTGACAAATGATTAAGCAACTTCAAAAGAGGCCCACTGAAAATCATATGACATCTGAACTAACTTTTGACCAAACCTCGTGAAAATGATGAGTATGAAACTGCCTCTAATGTGATATGAATTTGGCTTGACTAGGAGGCAGAAATGAAAGTGCACAGACAGGGCTGATATACTGAGCGCTGAGAGCTTTGGTATTCATTTCTTTGCAGTCTGATAATGTGTGGTGAATTAACAGTGTTTTAAGTGAACAGAGAAATATTGTCTAAGAAATATTCAAGCGTTCAAACATCTCCGAATGCTATCCATCCTTCTCTGTGGTTCTCACTTCTCATATTTGCCTATTAAAACAGCAGCTGTGTAATCTCAGTTTTAGACTTCCACGGTCATCTACATAAGTACGTTCTAAGTAAACTATTTAGACACTTTAATCACACTCAGGGCTGTTACTGTTAACTAAAACTGTTAAATATTATTTTTTGGCAATTGGAAAAAGAGCTGAAAATGAAAATGGAAATAAACTGAAATAAATATGTTTACGTTGGAGTATTAAAATTATTAAAACTAAAATGAAATAAAAATCTTTATGAAATTCAAAAAAATAATACAAATATTTAATAAAAATGACAAAAGCACATAACATAAAATATAAAAATAATACTGAGAATTCAAAATATAAATAAATACTACAACAGTAAAAATATTACTGAAATAACACTGCTCACTTAATGTCTGAATGTCACTGCATTACTTAACAAAATATGAAATCAAATGGCTATTTTTAAAAAGTACTACAGACACATTTATCAAGGAAAATCATGGACGTATGAAATGCTAAAACAGTAGTTCTAGTGTTGAAAATGACATTAAGTATTTTTCTAGTGGTTAGTGAAACATGTCTGTAGATAATGTGATTCTCTACACCTGTGTTATTCAAACACACTAAGACTTCAAAAGTGCTCAAGAAACGTGATGTTAGTGAAAAGAGGAGATCCTGTGGCATACAGATTTGATGTTCAGATATTCTTAGGTGTGGTTTCAGTGTTGAGCTTACAGCAGCAGTACTCCGGGTTCATGGACTCGCCGGGCCTCAGGAAGGAGTATGTGAGGAAGGCGCGGTGGTAAGCGTTCATCTCGTCGCCTGTAGAGTCGGACTCTGGATACATGGACAGGTAGGAGCCAAAGGTTGCCATGGAGATGAACTTCATCAGCTCCACATTGGGGATGTAGCCAAAACTACAGTCATAGGAGTAAGCACCGCCCACCTGAAGGAAACATTCACAAACACAACACCTCAGAGCAGTTATACAGTAAAACAGATCATCTGCATTTACCATTTAAAGGCTTGAGGTCCGTAAGATTTTGTTTTAAAGAAAGTAATACTTTTACTCATCAAGGATGCATTTTAATTGACCAAAGTTACAGCAAAGACATATGCTACAAAATAGTTCTATTTCAAAGAAATGTTGTTCTTTTGAACTGTCTATTCTTCAAAGAATCCTGAAAAATAAAATGTATCACAGTATCCACAAAAATATGAAGCAGCACAACTGTTTTCATCATTGATAACAATCAGAAATGTTTCTTGAGCAGCAAATGATAGGCTATTAGAATGATTTCTGAAGATCATGCGACACAAGACTGGAGTAATGATGCTGAAAAAAATTCAGCTTTGATCACAGAAATAAATTACATTTTACTATATATATATTCACATAGAAAACACTTATTATAAATTGTAATAATATTTCAAAATATTACTGATTTTACAGTATGTTTTTATCAAATAAATGCTGCCTTGTTGAGCAGAAGAGAATTCTTTAAAAACCATTAAAAATCTTACCAACCCCAAAGTTTTGAATGGCATTGTAAATAATATTAGTTATAATATATCTGTGAGTTGTCTAATGGATCTGAGCAGCACCTGGACAAACGAACAGGCAATGGTTCCACTTCTTAACTGGTTCAGTAGCGTTTCACACACAGCAACATCAGGAACACTCGTCACTCCATCTGTGATGATTATTATACCTGCAGGACAACACAAAAGACGACTAACTACACAAGCACTTTATTCACTGCCATTTATGCACTTACTGTACTGCCCACTTAGACTTAGAGAGACCACATGACTGACCATTTAGGCATGGGTTAAACCCTGCAAACTTTAGCTCTTCTTTAAAAGCACTCATGGTATAAACAATTTTGTTTCTAGATTCACTGTTAATATCTAATGAATAAATGGAAAATAAACAGTTTGTGAATGTGATGTTCACTGGATTTCAACACGTATGGAGACGCTTACCTGCACCAGAGTTTGGAGGCAGAAGTTGCAGCGCGAGAATCCCCTGCCTCACCATGCTGACCAGCCCGACATCTGCCGTCACCATGGAAACCCCCGGCTTCCTCTGAGACAGCTCCTCCACAGCATCATTAGAGAAGGACTGATAGACAGATCCACTGAACTGAAGAACAAACAAACATGGTTTCTAATGTAACATTTTCAAGTTCAAAAGTTTTGGGGTTGGTAAGATTTTTTTTTGTTTTTGAAAGAAGCCTCTTATGCTTACCAAGCTGCATTTATTTGATCAAAAATACAGTAAAACAGGAATAGCTATTACAAGTGTAGAATCTCTTTGGCTCTATATTTAAAAATGTTATTAATTGCTGTGATCAAAGCTGTATTTTCAGCATAATTTCTCCAGTCTTCAGTGTCACATGATTCTTCAGAAATCATTTAAATATGCTGACTTTGTGCCAGAGGAACATTTCTTATCATCAATGTTGAAAAAAGTGTTGTGCTGCTTAATATTTTTTTTTAGAAACTGTGATACATTTTTTTTCAGGGGGCATGCCTGGATGAATAGAAGTTCTAAAGAACAGATTGATTTGAAATATAAAGGTTCTTTAACATTATAAATGTCTGTAGGTTAATTTAATACAGCCGTGCTAATAAACATTGAAATTCTTAAAAAAAAAATCGTACTGACCCCCAACCTTTGAACAGCAGCTTATTACAAGAAGAATACAATTATGGATGCAGAATATAATAAGAACACATGAACATTAAGCAACAACATACGAGAGGTTATGCTGAATTATGTGCATCATAATTCTGATGCCCACAGGAATGGAGACCGTCTTGTAGTTGTTCCAAGCCTGTATGAATTCCTTTCTTTTTTTACTCCTCAAAACATCTTCTTTTGTGTTCAACAGAAGAAAGAAACTCATACAGGTTCGGAACGACATGAGGGTGAATAAATGACAATTTTCATATTTGGATGAACTATCCCTTTAATTTGAGTAAAACTGCTGTAGTTCAAGTTCATTTTATTTGTACAGCACATTTACAGCAGCCGCTAGGCTGACCAAAGTGCTTTACAGAAGAGAAATGCATAAAAACATACACAGAAAGCAAGCCAAATAAAAAATATGAACCCATTAAAAAATTACCGAATAACAGTAATCAATACACTAAGGAAAACATATAGGTTTTTAGCAGGGACAGGCAGAGAAGGGGGCATTCTAATTTCTAAAGGCAGGGTATTCCAAAGCCGTGGCCCTGCCACCGCAAATGCACGCTTCCCTCTACGCTTAAGTCTAACATGTGGAACTACCAACAAAGCCTGGTCGCAAGATCTTAGGCTTCTAGATGGAGTGTATAAATGAAGGAGTTCAGAGAGGTAGACAGGAGCTAGGTTATGTAACGATTTATAAACAAAGAGTAGAATTTTGAAGTCTATTCTCTGATGAACCGGCAACCACTGTAGAGATCTGAGAATTGGAGTAATGTGTTCATGTTTGCGACACTTCAGAAGAAGTCTGGCAGCAGCGTTTTGGACTAGCTGAAGGCGCGCAATTTGAGATTTAGATATACCGCAATATAAGGAATTGCAGTAATCTAGTCGAGATGTAACAAACGCATGAACAGCCATTTCTAGAGTTTTTGGAGTGAGAAAGTCTCTGATTTTAGACAGTAGACGAAGTTGATAAAAACTGGATCCGATAACGGAGGAGATATGTTTATCAAATTTTAAATGCTGGTCGACAAGAACACCTAGGTTCCGCACCTGTGAAGATCTAACACTGCAAAGCAATGTGGCTTCTTTCTGTGCATTGATTTATTGTCCGTATGAAAAGCATGCACAAGCGAGCTGCTCTTGCCTGATTGTGCTGCTGCTGTAGGACGTCCGCGATGTTGCTCTCCACGGCTCTCAGCTGCTGATAGATCTGATGCAAGAACTGCTCCAAATCCATACAGTCCAGCTGACAGCCCTGAACTAACACCTGACGGGCAGAATCATGGGATATATCACTGATCAGAAAAAAAAAACGCCCAACTAATGCACAGTGAGATTCACAAAAACCTGAGATCCAGACCTGGTGAGAACTAAGGCCAATGATGGAGGAATACGCCAGAATAGTGATGAAGATCTCTGGCTGGAACACGTGATCAGTTCCTGGGACTTTAAAGGGTTTTGCCAGACCAATCAAGCACCGAGACAGAGCGTGGAAGACTTCATCAAAGATCATCTCTCCTGTGCTGTCATCCTGAAGGCAAAACACTGAGTTACTTTCATTGAAAAACAACACCTTCTGAGTTGACAATGTGATGATGATGATGATGGTCTCGTACCACGATCCCGGTGGACGGGCTCAGGTCCAGCTCGATGATGAAGCGGTACCTGCGCGCCAGGAAGGTCACGCGTGTGGAGGGAACCAGCAAACACGGGCAGGACGAGGAAGAAGAGTCGGGCTGCCATCCTTTCGGGAGGACGCTCAAAACATCCAGCTCATTCTCTGACTTCAGCTGACAGACACACACACACACACACACAGAGAGAGACTCTCACAGGATATGATGGGATACAGTGTCATGTGATCCACGAAGATCTGCACTGATCTGGGTGATGTGATTCAGCACAAAAACTGAACAACAAAATTGCTATTGTTCCAATACAGGCCTTCAAGGTAAACAAGAAAGGCCTAAGACATGCATGGAAAGATAGATATTTTAAAAATGAATATATTAAAGGTGACATATCATGAAAATCTGACTTTTCCAGGTTTTAAGTTCCATAATCAGGCCCCCGGTGCATCTACCAACCAAGGAAACATGAAAAAGATTAACCCAGTAACTTTGTTTTGGGAAGCCTTTTTCTGCAAGCGTCTGAGAAAAAAAGCGCGTCTGATTTCGCTCCCTTGGTGATGTGGCAAAGGGATCTCATATTACCGCCCTTTAATCTGTAAATTTACACCCACGGCACAGTTATTGTGTTTTCGCAAGCGACAACAGTGTACCAGCTCTAATGCCATGGAGAAAGTTCGAGCAAAGCATGCTAACTGTTCTGTCTTTGGCTGCACAGACGAGCACAGAACACTGTTTAGAGTCCCAGCCTCAGAGGAGGCAACAGAGCAGTGCATTTATTGATTTATTTACTGTATATTGCTGCTGATACACAGATCTAAAATAAACAAACAATTTATTTCCCAGCTGTTTACCTTAACAGACATAACCGACTGTTTTTGTAACTAGTGTGCTTTTAACGTAAACTTGTGTGAATGAGAACTTAGTTTAGTACTCACATGCCTTGTGACAGCCGCTTTCTGTGCGCGTGCTTCGAATGGGTGCGCTCAGAAAGCCGGATATCAGAAGTTTAAACTCATATGGTTTAAAACGCATGATTTCAGCGTGATAAACATGATAATCAGAACCAAAACAGATGTGTTTTTAGCAGATATGAGCTGTAATGGCGCAGCTCTATTCTGGAAAAGGGGGCGGGGAACAGCAGCTCATTTGCATTTAAAGAAACAGGCCCGAAAAATAGCGTGTTCTGCTTCCACTCAAAATAGGCATTTTATAAATTATATAATAAATGATCTGTGGAATATTTTGAACTGAAACTTCACAGACACATTCTGGGGACACCACAGACTTACATTACATATTGTAAAAAGGGGCATAATAGGTCACCTTTAATAAGATTAATCGGCGGATTTGGCCATTTTGAAGTTAATGCATCAGCTAGTAACCATCACTGCTTGGACAGTTAACAGGAGTGGAATTATGAGTATGAGTAAATAAGCTTTTTTTCTTTTCAGGACTGTGTGCTATCATTAAACTGTACATATATTATAACTCAAAAGTTTGGGGGTCAGAAAGATTTTTTAGAAAATTAATACTTTTATTCAGCAAAGACACATTAAATCGATCAAAATGACAGAAAAGACCTTATAATATTTCTATTTCAAATAAATACTGTTCGTTTGAACTTTATTCATCAAAAATTAATAGTATAGACCAGATCGATCGATAGATAGATAGAAGATAGATCGATAGATAGATAGATAAATAGATAGATAGATAGATTAAATAAAATTATTTATTATGATTTCTGAAGGATCATGTGACACTGAAGACTGCAGTAATGATGCTGAAAATTCAGCTTTGATCACAGAAATAAATTACATTTTAAAATATATTCAAATAGAAAAGAGTTATTTTAAACTGTAAAAATATTTCACAATATTACTGTATTTTTTATCAAATAAATGCAAGCTTGGTGAGCAAAAGAGACTTATTTCTAACACCGTTCTAAATTTAAACGACAGTGTATCTGAATGAAATCATCTATGAGTCACCCTTGTCTCTAGATATTCGCATTGAGTCGTTGCAAAACCCATTAGTCGATTACTGAATGAAAGCCAACCCGGTCTCTCTCACCAGCTCAGACGGTGGACTGGACCGAACGACCTGATTGAGCCGGTTGAGGAACCAGGACAGACGCACGTTGCGTGAAATCCTGTACTCCTCTTTCATCAGCAGGTACACCTGCTCAGCCTCCTCCACCTTCAGAGAGAAAAACACCGGAAAACAGCATTTAACATGGGAACTAACCTTAACATGTCAATATAGGAGCAACTTACTGCTAAAAAGCTGATCTTACACAACACTAGATTGAAAAGTGTAATTATGCTGGTTAGGTAATTGCACAAGTTTAGTATAGCACATGGCAGCCCAAAAATACTAAAACTATAATAAAAAAAAATGTAACGTAATTTGTTTTTGCGACAAATAAAGAGCATTGATAAACAAAATAAAACTAGAAAACATTCCAAAAATACAAATAATTGAAATATAACATTATTTCTTAAGATTAGTATGACGTTACACATAGAAGTCACACTGTAACTTTTTTTAAGTTATTAATTTAATTATTTTTCATACCGGGATCTATTCAGGTGTGCATATTATAAAAGGGGCAATAATTCTAGAAGTATTTTTGACAAGTCACTCGAAAATGTTTGAATGTCATTATTTTACACACAAAAAAAGCAATTAAATATTAAAGCAGGTGTCATTTACTGTAAAAGATGCACAAATAAACGTAATAATTAAAACAATTGACAGACGTTTGTTGAATTTGAAATGATAATATCTGTATTATTGTTATATGTTCACCATCTAACTACAGATTCCAACATCATGAAGATAAATAAAGGCCCTTTTGCATGTTTACAAATGCAAAGGCTAAATAGAATATTGCATATATGTGTATAAATGTATATTACAGAATAATTTAACATGTCAATTCTAATTGCATTTTTCTAATGTAATACTGGCCCAGGAGTCATCATCTAACAGCTAGCATGCTTCATTATATTCTATTCCTATCTGCTTATGTTTACTATGGGTTTAGTGGCTCTACAGACACCACAGACATCTCTAGCCATCAGCATAACTGCATTCAGCATCTGAAAAAAATGCATATTCTACTTCAAGACGCCAAACAAAGAAACAAAACTGTTTATCATACAAAAGAAAACAAAAACAAGAACAAAAAGGTCTTTATAGTTTGATTGCTGACAGGGTTCAATAGACACTGCAGTGTTTATAACACAACCTGCATCCACTGCTGGAGAATTTCAAAAAAGCTCCAGCTAAATGTGAAGAAGAAGAACAGAGTTAAATGCATGCAGTGTGTCCTCATTCAATATCACTCAGATATGAAGTAGATGAAGAGCATGTTGTTGTTGTTGTTGTTGTTGTTGTTGTCTGAGGGAGGGGCTGCAGACACATGACAGAGCTGCATTAAACTGATTTACTTCCAAGCTCGCCTTAAACATCTCCCAAATATCTCTTATTTATTTAACAGGCTAGGAAAAAGGCATTAGGTACAAGAATAACAGAATAAAAGTCTCACATTCTCCCTAAAATAAATGTTTTTCTCATGTTCTGTGTATGTGCTCTGTTACTTAACCAGTAAACAATTCCGAAGGAACTGAATAAAACAAAGAAACACGGTCTAAATAAGAGTTTAGTTTACCTCATTGTCCTGTCTGTCTGCCATACCGTGCTTCTCATTACTGGCAGGCTGATTTTGAGCGAGTTTTAGAGGCTTTGTGTGTCAATAAACTGCAGCTGCTTTACTTCCCGTTCACGAATTCAAAATAAAAGCCCCGATACTCGTTCATATAGAGAAAATTGCATATCCGTATTAATTATAATATTATTATTTCATTTAATTCAACTTATAAAAATACATTAAAATATATTTAGAGAAAAGCCGAATCGAAAATTTACATGAAATTATTAGGATGATTTATTTTTTTTAAATTCTCGAATTCATCCCAGATTGTGCTAAGGAGGAAGTTTTGACTTATCTTTGGCACGGTAGATGAACTGGAAATATAAACAGCTTGAGATAATTAAATTCGAAAAAATAATATATTAAATATAAATCGGTAGCGATGCTATAAAGGGATAGTTCACCCAAAAGTGAAAAATAGCTGTTAATTTACTCACCCTCAAGTTGTTCAAACTGTATACCTTTCTTTGTTCTGCCGAACAAACGGGAGATATTTGTGAAGAAAGTTTGTAAACCCAGGCTGTTTTGGGGCACCATTGCTTCAATAGTAGGAGGAAAAAAATACTATGGAAGGCAATGGTGCCCCAGAACTGCTCTGTTTCCCACATTCTTCAGAATATCGTGTTCTGCGGAACAAAGACATTCATACAGGTTTGAAACTACTTGAGGGTGAGTAAACGATGACAAGATTTTCATTTTTGGGTGAACTGTCACTTTATGTTAGGAACGTTCTCTCGGACGCGTTAAAGCCGGACTCTACTTCCTGCTGCAAGGGTTTGTTTACTTCCGCTTAATTGTGCCGGTTGTACAGTAGCGTTGAAATGCAGGTAAATTGTTATACGTTTATACTTCGTCTATTTTTGCAGCTGTTTCACATTAAGAAAAACTCAGAATTAATGCTGCAGCACGCAGGTGTTGTGCGAAAATAGACCTTTTTGCTGTAGGTTTGTGTGCTAGCAAGCTAACTGCCGAGCGCTGCGCTGCAGAATAACACGCGAGACATTGTTATTGTTTTATTATATCATATAAGAGCTGAAGGGGGATATGTGTGTGTTTTATTTGGACAGCAGCGGGAGGAGAAGCAGCTGGAGGCGTCTCTGGAGTCTCTGCACGCTCGCGTGGCTCATCTCAAAGGTTCCCTGCAGAGTTTTATATTGAAACTGGAAAACGAGCACGACAGGCTCTCATGGTGAGTGAGAACTACTGATCTTTCCTGATGAACTGCTCAGTGGATCTGTCACTGCATTGACGCGGATGTTTTGAATCCAGGCCCTCAGTGCTGGATAATTTCGCCCTTCTGTCCGGGCAGCTGAACACCATCAATAAGGTGTTAAAAAACGAGAAGACCCCATCCTACAGGTCCCAGGTCATCATCCCCCTGCTGCTGTCTCCTGACCGAGATGAAGAGCTGGTGGTGAGCGTATTCACAGAGGCACTCTGCTCATGCCTGCCTAACTAGCTTTTTTAAGGTACGACCTTTTCTTCTGTTACAGAAACTAACAGAGCAGCGGGTGCCTGTGTTCAGCCATGAGATTGTGCCGGATCATCTCAGGACCAAACCCGACCCGGAGGTGGAGGAACAGGAGAAGCACCTGAGCGCCGAGGCGGCCCGGATCGGACCTGAAGTAGCTCAGGTAAACGAGTCCACGAGGGTTCTTTACTTGACTTAACCGAGCAACACCGTAGCAAGCATCTAGCAAGGCCTAAATCCCTGTCTCCAGATGATCAAGGTATTCAGAATAAATGAGGCTTCTGTAACCCTCTGGTTCACCCTCCTGATTGTCAGTGCTCAAAGCAGACTGAAAACAAGAACCGTGTTTTTTTAATGAAATTAATGTACTATATTTTGTTTCGATTATATATGTATGTGTATAGTTGCTTATAATTGAATTTTCATGCATAGTTATTGAATTCTATTAGATTTTGCTACTTCATTTTGGCTGATTTGCAGATTATATGCCAAAAAAACGCTGTTTTTTTTTGCATTCTTTTTTTCCTCAAATCAAGTGGGTTTTTTTGTTTGTTCTTGAAACCATTTAGCCTTTTCTAATCATGTCCACAACTCTTTTAGTGTTCATATTGCAAATGCTACAAATGTCACCATTTTATTCAAAATTTTTAAATCCTTTTGTTTTTTATTACAAAAATTCAAAACGATATACTTCTTTGAAGGCCACCTCAGGGTTAACTTTCAAAGTAACTGATGTAGATACATTTTAAATGTGACCCAGGTCCACAAAACCAGTCACAAGGGTCAATTTTTCGAAATTGAGATTTTTTTAATAAGAATAAATAAGCTTTCCATTGATGTATGGTTTGTTAGGATCGGACTATATTTGGCGGAGACACAACTATTTGAAAATCTGGAATCTGAGGGTGCAAAAAATTCTAAATATTGAGAAAATCAGCTTTAAAGTTGTCCAAATGAAGTTCTTAGCAATGCATATTACTAATCAAAAATTAAGTTTTGATATATTTACGGAAGGAAATTTACCCAAATGCTAAGGAACATGATCTTTACTTCATATCCTAATGATTTTTGGCATAAAAGAAAAATCTATAATTTTGACCCATACAATGTATTGTTTGCTATTGCTACAAATATACCCCAGCGACTTAACACTGCTTTTGTGCTCCAGGGTCACAAATGTGAAATGTATAAAGGCTAGTTGTTGAATTCTGTTCTGTTTTCTTTTTAGAAACAGATCCAAACACTGAATAAACTTTGCTCGAATCTTTTGGAAAAGCTGAATAATCCTCGTGACGACAGAGACTCTGAAAGCTCAGGTAGTTTAACCGTTGCACCTAGTTTTATATTTGCTAGGTGTGCAAAGTCATTGATGTAGAATGGACATTTCTATTCAGCTTCGAGACAAAACAAGCCATCCTTCAATCCTGCCGATACGAATGCTCTGGTGGCAGCGGTGGGGTTCGGAAAGGGCCTGTCGAAATGCAGACCACCCGGATCTGTCCCTCCTGGTCACCCTGGACAGCCGACGATGTCAACAGGTCCCACACTACAGCAGGTCACAATCGCTGGGACCACGGGCCATCAGGCCGGCATGGGAGGACAGGTCGCCCAACAGCAGCCTGGACAACCTGGTACCACATTTAATAACGTTCACAAACACATTTAGACGCAAAATCAACATTTATCATGCTTATACAATGTTTTTTTAAATTCTACACGTTCTGTTTTAACAGGTAAAATGCCCAGCAGCATCAAGACTAACATCAAGTCTGCATCCATGCATCCTTACAACCGATGAGTTTCATTCATAAATGCTGCATTTTGTGATGCGACGTTTGGTATATGAAGCCAAAAAGCTCTTTCGTTTTGTGCATTTTCAATAAACTAATTTGTTGAAATCGTGTGTTATCAAATTTCCTTTTATCACATCAGATTTCAGGACTTCAAAGAAATAAATTCAAATGTAGTACTGAGAAACACACCAGAGACACTGCAGTGAAAGCGCATTACACATACTAAACACAGTAGTGTATTTTAGTCAGTAGGTGGCAATGTTGGCTTTTTTTAATTGAATGTGTGTCTAAGGGCTAAGTACACTGCCATTCTAAAGTTAGGCTCAGATTTTTTTTTTAAATGAATAATTCATACTTTTATTCAAGGTGACAATGAAGTGTACTTCTTGGTTTATTTTTTCAGCTGTTATGAATGTCACATAATTGCAGCTGAGTGTAAAACATTCTGTTCATAGCCTCAGTAACAAGTATTACAAGGTGAATGGTTTTTTGACATGTATCATAGTTTTATTTTTATCATGATGATCATGCACACATTGTGTTGCTCCATAAACAAATAGAAATCTCATACGCTTTAGGACCAGGGAAAAAGGGCATTTTTCTTTTAACCCCACTGACTGTTAACCGCTCTTCTACCAGCAGCCCATGACTCGTGAACCCGACAGCATCACACACCTTCAGTAACACCTCACATCACGGGGGTGTTTAATGGTAAATCTGCAAGTGAAAATGAAAGCCATTTGGGACCCTTTTGAGTTCTTTGAGCCAATTAGCACATCAGGAGCATCGGCGGGTGATACATGAACCTTCTCAGAGGATTCCAAAATGTAATCACATTCCTAGATGTGCACATAAATTAGGTATAAAATTTCAGTTCCCTTTTGTGTTTTGTGGGTGTTAATGAATACATACGAGGAAATAATTGCTGAGAATAAACTTTTACGCTTTTACCCTCCAATTCAGACAGTATCAGCAAATATTCACCATTAAACCTAGAACAACTGTAAATGGCAAAATACAGCAGTATGCAATATAGCAATTGCAAAAAAAATCATTTTGGTTCTTTTTTTCCCCTTTTTTTTAAAGACTGTTTAAAACAAGTTTTGATACTTTATCCACCTAAAATTTTAACATAATCCTCATGGTTTTGATTTAGAGATTGTACTGATCAAGACATTGAGCTTGAAGTTACATTTCTTTGTCATTCTTTGTGATCAGTGCAAGTGCTCAAATGAACTTCAGTGGATTCATGTGGCCAAAAACACAAGACAAACTGCTTGCATTGAGTGCAGTGGGGACGTGGTTTTAAACCCCAGTTCATCCACATAAAAGTTTTAATGAGCCGATCAAAATCATGCCTGTGGATGTACAGCAGGAGGGAGATGCAATCATCATGCATTTCATATAGTGATTTAACTGGAGAGCAGGTCCCAGATGAGCAATAGAGACTAGAGCGGTGCACTTGTTTGACTACAGTAAGTACGCACCTAGCAACCACTCAGAACACCCTAGCAACGAGTTACAACCACTCAGAACACCTCTGCATTTTTATACCAACAACCTGGCAACCATCCAACACTGAAGGAATCGTATAGTAATGCACTTTATACCAATTAGAACGCCTTAACAACCACCTAGCAATGTGCTTTTGTGTTCCCCCAAGAAACATCGCTGTTCTTCTCGTCTCATGTTATTTACATGAACAGTTTTGTGTTCAATCTCTTGCAGAGTTTCTTGGGGGAACACAAAACTTTTGCCAATAAACGTAACGTCACCAAACACTATTTCAGCGGCCTTAATTCAGGACTTATTTTGTCCTTTCATTTTTCCCATAGAGATTTTTATAATGGGCTTTTATGATAGGATTTTTAAATTTATGAGTAAAACAAGTTGTACGGTAAATATAAACAGGTGATTCTTGGCCATTTTGCTCTACAATGTAAATTACACACACCCGTACTGAAAATGTGAATTTTGAAGCAGTTAGGTTTATTTTTATTTTTTTTAATGTATGTTTGTAATGAGTAACTACATAAGATTGTTTGTGGTGTGAGTGTGTGCAGTCTAGTTGTACAACTAAATGTCTAATACCAAAATTGCACTGCAAAGGTGGGACAAAAGCTCTTCTGAAGTGGCATTTAGGCGTCTTTACACAGACTGTTTAATGCTGCGCAGAGGTGGCATAAAAGCATTGCTCCTTTAGATACCAGGGGCTGAGCTGGGTCAGAGCATAATTTAGTCTGGCTTTTATGCCTCTCCATCATTTAAAATTGTATTAATGACATTCACAATGCATAATGGGATTTTAGTTCTTTCCCTCACTAAATCTATTAAGTACAGTCTTTTTGTCAGTTTTTCTTTACATTTTTGGCTTCAAATAAAAGGTTTTTACTTTAAAACTTAAAAAAAAAAAAAAAATGTATGGAAAAAATGTATTTGTTGTTATTTGTGTGTTTATTATGTAAGCTTGCTTCCACCACGGGGGAAAAAAAGAAAGATAATTGTGACTTTTTAACTACAAACTCGCAATTCTGACTCCTTTTCTCACAAGTTTATATCCTCCATTTGACTTCTTTTCTCAGAATTGGGAGACATAAACTTGCGAGGTGCAATTGCGAGTCCAGAGGAATTCTGACATTGTCCTACAATCGCAAATTTATCACGCAGTTCAGAGAAAAAAAAGTCCAACCTGCAAGATCTAAACTCGCAATTGCAAGAAAAAATGCAGAATTGTGAGATAAAAAGTCGCAATGACCTTTTTTATGATTATTTATTCAGTGGCAGAAACAAGCTTCTATAGTTGAACGTTCTTGTTATTGAAAAATTCTATGATCCATGATTTAAAAATGCAGTTCAGATTTTCTCAATGTGACAGCGGCCTAAAGCCTCATCTGAGTCTCAGACCCCAGTTCTTCTGAAAACTCATCTGTTTACAGAGAAATACAGCGCTCACCAGATCTATTTTACCCAGGCAAGAAAAGAAAAAGCTCCCACATCACTGAGCTGAGACAGAAATAACAACAAACACTGACCCCTCTGACCCCGAGTACACACTCTTCAATAACTTATCACACAAATCAACTTAACCTGACCCTACAAAGCAGCGGAACGCGTCAGAAAACAGTCAAACTGCAAATCAAACAGACTTTTTGTTCTGCCAAACCTACTTTTAATCCTTCAAAACAGTGATAATTGTTTGACAAGAAAGACAGAATAGACACAGGTCTGGATGAGCAGGACTCTGACAATCTGCCATCGGCTTTCAAGGGTATTTAGATTGTATCCGCATCAGCGCGACGCGTCCCACACGCCCTTCACGCGCGCGCTGTGTTTGGAATCTGTGTTTCAAAGAGATAAGTTTGCTGTTTGTCTCGAGGCGTTGTTTTCAAAGATGCTCGCGCACAATGCGTAAAAGCGCGTCTGATTCATTAACGCGAGCCGCTTTCGGCGCTGTTTAACTTCCAACACCCACGTCGCCAAAAGTTCATCTCGTCAGAACTGGCAGCGTTTTCGACGCGCGCCGCGGTTTGATCCACATCTATCGCGCGAGTGACACGAATGCAAGCGAATAGCGCGAGGCTCTTTCTGGGAAAGTTGCTGATCAGAGGAGCGTGACGCGTGACGGACGCAAACGGGACACTGTTACGTACGTCCTCCTGAATTAAGCAGAAAACCAACACCGACATCTAACCCGATCTCGATTCTCTCTCTCCTCTGTGACAACACGACACCAGCCATCAGGGAGGAACTTCACGCTCCTGCTGTGATGGAGATGAAATCCCCGCAGCTATGCGCAATTCACGACCCTCATCCGGCGTGTCGATATGATAAAGCCCTCGTGCAGAACATTTCTTTGCTCGATACAGACGCGGATCATCCTCCCTCTGGACACACGAGATCTTCGCTGCTCCGTAATCCGCGCACGGGAACAAAGACGCGCGGCTTTAATTCCTGCCCCGTAGACCTGAGAGACGCGCGCGAGGATGATGTGTGTGCATTGTACTGGCATTGATTCGGTACATCATACGTGCATTATGCAGAACGCGCAAAGACGCGCACATCATAAAAGCCTCATTCTGTTGATTTTGCCTTACAGCAGATGGATTTGGGCATGGCATTTCAAAACTTTTGGGGGGGAAATACACTGCATTTCTGGAATGTTTATGTTTATTTAAACGAAAAGTGAATTTTGTGGGCTCCAGAGTGTCATTATAGTTTTGTGGTGTCCTATTTTATTTTCGGTTCGGTTGGGTTGTTTTTACCCAGCGGATGGGTAGTTTTTACCCAGCGGTTGGGTTGTTTTGACCCAGCGGATGGGTTGTTTTGAACCAGCTGTTGGGTTGTTTTGACCCAGCGGATGGGTTGTTTTGACCAGCTTTTGGGTTGTTTTGACCCAGCGGTTGGGTTGTTTTGACCCAGTGGATGGGTAGTTTTTACCCAGAGGATGGGTTGTTTTGACCCAGCGGTTGGGATGTTTCAACCCAGCTATTGGGTTGTTTTGACCCAGATATTGGGTTGTTTTGACCCAGCTGTTGGGTTGTTTTGATCCAGCTGTTGGGTTGTTTTGACCCAGGGTTGGGTTGTTTTGACCCAGCTGTTGGGTAGTTTTTAACCCAGAGGATGGGTTGTTTTGACCCAGCGGTTGGGTTGTTTTGACCCAGCGGATGGGTAGTTTTTACCCAGCGGTTGGGTTGTTTTGACCCAGTGGATGGGTAGTTTTTACCCAGCGGATGGGTTGTTTTGACCCAGCGGTTGGGTTGTTTTGACCCAGCTATTGGGTTGTTTTAACCCAGAATTGGCTGTTTTGACCGCGTTGGGTTGTTTTTGGACCCAAGGAGGGTTGTTTTGACCCGCGGAATTGGTTGTTTTGTACCCAGAGGATGGGTTGTTTTTGAACCCCTCGTTTGGTGTTTTTTTGACCCAGTTTTGGTAGTTTTTACCAGAGGCTGGGTTGTTTTTGACCCGGCGGTTTGGGTTTTTTTTGGACCCAGTGGATGGTAAGTGTTTTTAACCCATAGGATGTTTGTTTTGGCCCTGCGGTTGGGTTGTTTTGACCCAGTGGATGGGTAGTTTTTACCCAGAGGATGGGTTGTTTTGACCCAGCGGTTGGGTTGTTTTGACCCAGCGGTTGGGTTGTTTTTACCCAGCGGTTGGGTTGTTTTGACCCAGCGGTTGGGTAAGTGTTTTACCCAGCGGTTGGTGTTGGTTTACCATTAAACATTAAACCCAGTTGCTGGGTTTGTCCATATTTTACCCATCACTGGGTTATATTTAACCCAGCATTTTTTAGAGTGCAGTATTTCATTGTGAATGCACTGATTGTACTCATTACAAAGCACAAGAGTAATGGTATTAGAGAGTAAAAGATAAATAATCCGTTTCTTCAGGTGTGTTTCTCTGGTAATTTGAGTCTGAAAATTCAGAAGGAATCTTTTCAAATGATAAACTGATCCATATAACGGTCATTATACTCATGGTGACATCTTTAAAGAGTTTAATGTGTGGTATCACAAGATAACATTTGATATAACAAATTAAATAGGATGCTGATCATGTTTTAATGCATTACTCTTTTTAAATGTATAACAATGAATTAGTAAGTATTATAATTTATTCTAACTATAATAGACCTATAAGTTTCCCATTATAGCCTATATATATATTATTGTGTGTGTGCATGAATAAGTATATTTTTCCCATGTCGTATCACATTTTATGCATTATTCATTGAACATTTTAATACATTATTCTCTTTAAATGATATGCTAATTGGCATTATAATGTAATATTAATAATAATATATCATAAAATAAGTATCTATTATAGAAATATTATGCATTTTTAAATTAATAATGCACATGTGTGTGGTGTGTAACTAGAATATGATATTTTTAGGTTTTTATAATGCATTATATGTAGAGATTTCAAGCAAAGGCCAATAATAACTAATGGACAATATCCTAAACCAGATCTCTGAAAAACACATTAAAATGGAGAGTGTAGATTTTTCGTACTGAATCTCCAGAGTGAATGTGTTTGTATCCAGTGTTTTGTTCTGCTGCTGATTTGAAGCTCAGTCTGATTCACTCAAAGGTTCCTGCTCTCAATTCAATTTCAGAACAAGGTCCCGCTCGTGGCGAGTGAAAAATGGACTACAGAGAGACTCTAAATGGTGGCCATCAATAAACGTGCGGCGCTTTGCTTTGCATTCATCTTCCCCCCTTAATTTGTTTTCCAGACATCAGTCCCTCGGCTGCTGACCTTTGAGAGAGACGCTCCTGAAGCGTGTGTTTATGAAGTGCAGCCCAGAAACAATAGACTGAAGCAGCTGGAGAAATATCACAGCATTTAACCACCAGAGCCCTCCTTCTCACAGAGACGCACGGAGTCATGTTACTATAGTAAAACAGCATCCGCTAAGAACAGAACACTGCCATCTGGCCCTGAACATTTCACATTTTTATCATTTTATTTGAAAGGGCTCTTGCTGAACCAGTATTCAGACTAGTGGTCAGCATATTCAGGCTAAATGAGTTTTCAGTGGACACCGATCCTAAATATGTGTTTACAGCCTTGAGCAAAACTACCAGAACTTTAACTAGAATTATAATGAAATCAGAAAATATTAAAACTATTAATAAAAACTATAATAGTATCTCATTTCCACTAATTGAATAGAAATGCCCAAATGAAACCAGACGCCAGAGAGAATCATATTGCAACAAAAAGAAACTATTTATTTGGAATATGCATTACCAGTACAAATTAAGAGACCAAGAAACATACACCTTGTTAGTTTTTCCTTCACAAAAACGAGTTGGAATCAAAAACACAATAGTTTGCTGTTCCATTTTACTCCTTTTATACATATGCAGAGATCTTAAAAGTTAAAACTTGACAAGAGAATGTCTCTGCGCTTGATATAAAAAAGAAGAAACATTCGAAAACACTGCAGGAGTTTAAAGAACAAAAGACATGCAACAAAGTAAACATTTGATGTTTTACAAACCGCTGTATATGCAAAAACTAAAAGCATCATTACATGAGACTTTTCTGAATACGGTGCTGCTGAGGTGCGATCTGATGAGACGGCAAACCAAAGAAAGACTATGACCCACACTATCTAGAGCTCCAAAACCTCTCTACATGGTCTCATTCTCAATCAACTGCAGTAACTGTGGCCCCAGGAGCAGAAAGCCTGCACTCATCACAGCGCTTCTCTAAAAGACTTGATCATTTCAGACGTGGATGCGATTGTTATAAAAAGAGCAAAAGATGAGTAAAGGTGCACATCTACATATAGAAGCTAGCGCGCATTCACATTATGCTTGCGAGAAAATAAAATATATGGCCGTCCGTGTATGAAATCAGAAATGAGAATCGGCTATTCACAACAGGAGGGCATCAAAAATATATCCAAACGATTTCTGCATTTGTGTGCCATCGTGAGCTTTTCCTTTCTTCTCAAGAAACACGAGTGGATTTTTGGTTTCAGGTGTAACGCGCCGGGACATTCGTGAGAAGCACATCCCAGCGCCTCGGATTTTACACAATTTACAACATGAACGATGCAATGTGAAGGTAAGAGCGGACACGCCTGTGGTTTTTGGTATCAAGGTCGCCGTAGAGAAGGCTGACATGGAACGAAAGCGATTTCACATTTGGGATTTGTTCACTTCTGATTGCCTTTTATTGCATTCTCATGTGCGCTGATGAAAATCCTTCAGCCATGATGATGATGAAGATGCTATATAAAGGGATTTATGTGTCTGTACATGAATATCAGACAAAAATTCATCAAGATTGCATGAATAACCTGAAGTGTGATGCGTGTGAATCTTATTTAAATGCTAAATAATGATACTGTTGTGCTAATAACCTTTAGAAATGAACAATTTGATATCTACTGTATATCTGAACTGCATTGCCTTTATTTCTCCTTAAAGCAGGGACTTATGATTTTCCCTTATGTACACCAACCAAATGTTTTGAGATTCAAAGTAAAGGTTATTAGACAAGCAGAACTCTAGGTCAGCTCAGACGCAGTGCAAACTGCTTTTTCAAGCATAAGAAGTCTATTATAATGTAAAATGAGTTCCTACAGGGATGTATAAAAGTACTTTGGCACTATGGTAAAATTGCAAAAATGTTTCAAACATAACATGATGTTTGTTGTGATGATGAAGGCAGGGTTGACATACAGTATAGATGTTTGTGACTAGTCTAAAGCTCCCGTTCTCTTGGTCTGGATGTGTTTGCTGACGGATGTTTTGAGAGGTAGCATGAAGACGTTTGATGATGCGCTCTTGTGTTTTCAGAAGTCATGTACACACTGGAGAGAGGAGCGTGTGAGGCGGTGATGGAGACGGTCCGTGTGTGTGAGGATCAGTTAGAGGTGTCGGAGTGAACGCTTCCGGGTCCTTCTGTGGGGGAGGTGACGGAGGACGGGGTGGTGGGGTCCTGCCAGCCGCCGTTCGCCTGACGGAGAGACAACACACACACACACACACACACACACACACAATGAGTGAGCAATCAGGCACACATTGGGTCATACAAAAAGCATCACAATATAAGAAAAAAAATGGCCTGTAAATCAATAATTTGTTGTCAAATTCAGAGTGAAATTCAGATATTCCACACATTGAGTGGAATATAATTCCTATAAAGTTGAAAATAAAAATAATTTTGAAAAAAAATTTTTTAATATAAAACCAACAGAAAAGCATTGCATGAATATTATTGCATTAGATAAAATATCAAAGTAGGTGTCTTTCATTTTAAGGACAGACACTGTACAAGCAAAGTGAGCTGTGCCACTTTGTGGTTGTGAGACGCTAGTGGAAAGCATTCATGTGGTGAACTTCTCTAATGCAGTGACATTCAGACATTAATAACGGTCACTTAAGTGTCCAAATACTTTTGGAGCAAATCTATATGCATTATAAAACAAAATCTTGCAGCTTTGAAGGGATGAGCTACATTCAAAGTCTTAAATTAGCTGATATATATTTCTGTCATATATATATATATTTTTTGGCATGGCAATGTACATGACAATGTTAATGTATTTGGTCTTGGCGGAATAGATCTGCTACGCTGCTGCTGCTGCTGCGGCAGAGCAAGTACCGAGACTTGCTACTGCCAATACATCCACAACATGCTGCTGTGAGCATGTAAGAAATATTGCTGCTGCAAATATAACATACATGAAATAACCCCCATATAGCACACATTAATCACCTCGTAGCAGATCTATACAGGTGGAGCTGGGGAAGGTGGAGGGTTTCTGAAGCAAGCTGCAACTGCTACGGCAAGCACTAGTCATATATTTGAATGTTGAGCAGCGAGCTCATTGGCTACCGATCTAGGAGAGAACCAATCAGCTGTGCCATGTGATAATGATGCCACTACGTCAGATTGAGTTAGACCTATCGGACTGCGCCATCCACAAACTCTGTATATGTACTCCTGTGAACAGTCATTTTATACTGATCAATAATTTGCTACAAAACTATGAATAATATTGAGGGATCACACACCTTCTGATCAATTTATTTCTGTGGATAAGGATTAATGTGGATAAAATACTATTAAATAATTTAATAGAGACCCCACTCACACAATCAATGTCTAACAGTTAAAACATTTTAGATTATGAATTTGCGTTAACTATGCAAATCATTTTAAGATTTAATTCATTTCAATGGCACTTATAATAATATCATATACTACCATTCAAAAGTTTAGGGTCAGTAAGATTTTTAAAAATATAAAAAATTCATTTATTTGATCAATCAATACAGTAAAAACAGTAATATTATTAAATAATATTACAATTTAAAATAACAATTTCTATTTTAATATACTTTAAAATGTATTTTATTCCTGTGATCAAAGCTGAATTTTCAGCCTCATTCCTCCAGTCTTCAGTGTCACATGATCTCAGAAATCAGTATAATATGCTGATCAGCTGCTCGAGAAACATTTCTGATTATCAATGTTGAAAATAGTTGTGGTGCTTAATATTTTTGTGGAAACAAAAAAAAAATTACATTAAAAATGTCTTTACTGTCACTCTTAATTTAATGTGTCCTTGCTGAACAAAAACATTCATTACTTTTAAATTACGACTGCCTCAATATTTGAACGTAGAGTTTATATCATAACACAAATACTAATATATTATATATTAATCTTAGTATATATTTGTAACTTGACCATGGTACGCTGTGTAGGCCTATGTTATGCAATATAAATGCTTTGTATTGTATTAAATGCGTTATTAAAATACTTGTGAATTGAGCGCCGTTCTGTGCGTCTGTCCATCAAAATCAAGCCCACAATTCTCCAGAAAATGCAGGATGGGATTTGCATACATCTGTGCTTTTCCCGCGAACGCGTTTGATCTCATTAACATACGGCCGAACGGCAGCGGGACGGAGACGCAGACCGGCCTCCCCTCTACTCTCCTCTCTTTCTCTTTCTCTTCTCGGCTCGCTGTCAAAGCCATTAGCTCGGCAGGAACCTGATCTGAGCAATGTGCTTGGATTGCTGTCCCAAGTCCACACTCCGCTCCCCGTGTGTCTGTCGTATTGATTTTCCCCTTTACCACACGGCTTGTCGCTGTGAATTTTCTCGGCGCGCCAAGTTGCCAGCAGCGCCCCTCCTTTCCCGAATGCGAGCAAAAACACACAGGATGTCCTCCTACGAGTGTTGTACCATAGGCGTGCGGCTGTATTTTTAGTGCCGAGTGTTTTTGTGCGCCACCCTTGGGGGGATAATCAGAGTCAGGTGACTTTGGGGCACGGCGAGGGGCCATACATTTGCAGCCGGTGTCACCTGTTCCCGTCAGCGGGGCGCGTGGCTGCAGGTGCTGGGCCGATCTGATTGGATGTGATGGGCTCAGACAGACGCGGGGCCGCTCTCGTGTCCACGTCTCGCTAGGCAGTGTGCCGCCCGTGGCGCTCGCAACACACAGGCAATCAACTAAGTGACCACGATTCCCAGACAAGTCACACTAAGTGGCATTCTGAGCCCTATGGCTTTGAAATAATTGGTAGAGGGCAAAACAAGAGGAAGGGGGAAAAAAATAAGTGTTTTTTTCTCGCCTTACATTGATGCCCTGCGGACTGTACATCTGGTTTGCTGCGAGGCCGTCACTGTATCCTCCTGTCTGGCTGATAACATGGCGAAGGGTATCCACCTGAAACACCGCAAAACAACACGGCAAGGTCAGAGCGCGCGAGACGCCAACGCAAGGTCGCAAACAAAGCAAAGTCAGACGACACGACAAAGAAGAAAGCAAGGTCAAAGAAAGCAAACAACAGTAAAAGACGACACAAAGACAGACGTACAAACACATGATGACACGTGAACAATAAAACACATTACAAAGCCTGTCTCTATGGCTCTGTTCTGAAGCCTAGTGAGCTGCCTACCAAGACAGCATTCTCCAAATTGCTGCCTTATAAGATACAATTTTGGCCAAAATCTACAGTAGAATTGTGGACTTCCGAAACGCATTAGAACAAAAATGATCCAAAATCGCAGACAAAACAAGAGAAATGTTGATTAAAAACATACATACACTACTGTTCAGAGGTTTGTGGCCAGTAAGACTTGGTCACCAACTTTTGTTCACCAAGGCTGCATTTATTTGATCAAAAATACAGTAAAAATTGTGAAATATTATTAAAATTTCAAATAAATGTTTTATATGTGAATATATTGTAAACTGTAATTTATTTCTGTGATGTGCAGCTGAATTTTCAGCATCATTACTCCAGTCTTCAGTGTCACATGATCTTCAGAAATCATTCTAATATGCTGATTTGCTGCTCAAGAAACATTTCTGATTATTATCAATGTTGAAAACAGTTGTGCTGCCCAATATTTTTGTGGAAATCGTGCTACATTTTATTCTTCAGGATTCGTTGATGAATAAAAAGTATTTTTTCCAATAAATAAATAAATAAAATCTTACTGACCTCAAATTTTTGAACAGTATGTGTCATGCAATATTGAAAAGTATTAATAGAAAGGTTCAGATATAATTTAAAATGATCAAATTGTAATATTTTACACAATTTATGTGTATGTTTATGCTTTTATTCATTAGCAGCTCTATTGAAGTCATTATTTAATGACTTCAATAGATGACAATGACTTCATATATCCCTATTTAATATAAAGATAGTAGAAGCACATGCATAACAAATGCGGAAATGAAATTGATATTTATACATTCATATGATAAAAAGTTGTACTTGACAAAAAAAAAAAACATCTAAAATAAACATTTTATTTAGGTGTCAACTTCTTGATTCTGCGCTGTCAAAATAAAAGTCCTGCTTCCGACACATCTGCAAAAAATCTAATTATCGGCCGATATATCAGTTGACCACTACTGTCTATGTAGAGCGTTTCAAATCCTTTTCAAATTCAGTCAGCTTCCTACGTAGGCAGTAGACAGACAGGCAGTTCACAAGCTTTAGAAACTTTAGAATATCGTAAAGAAGAAAATATTTTCCTACATCGAGATTTTACTTAAAACACACACACTAGAAATGTTTATCATGTTGCTACACCCCCACGACGAGAGCTGCAGTGTGTGTGCTGGTGCGCTAAGGGTTGTTTAGTGATTTATTGGCACTATACCTGTGACTGCACATTGGCTCCCACCTGAGAGCTCTGGTACGAGTCCCCATTCAGAGACTGAACACTCATAAACAAATCGCCAGAGTTTGACATGTTAAAAGAGCCAGCGGAACCTGAGAGGTGCACAGACACAACAGAGAGAGACAGAACAAGCCAGAGAAATGAGTTTGAAGAATTCAAGGAAGCAGGAATGCAGAGTTATAGTTAGATAAGCTTTTCAGAGCATAAGATCCAGCAGCCCATAAAGACGACGAAGATCAAGAATCGATGCTAAGCAGGAGAGATCCAGCTAAAAGCAAACTCAGATATGTGCATATTTGGTTTGAGCTTATAAAAATGACAACAGAATTTATTTTTTCAGTTAAATGGCAATATTAATTTTAATCTGATGCGAAACATGTTTGTGAGAAAGACATGTAAAATCTTTGATTGATCTTGAGTCAACATTCACATTTGCATACGCTTTTATTTCTATAGTCTGATGTTTTCACGTCTTTTTGTGTGAAACAGAATTTTTAATTAGAAAAAATGTCTTAAGTTATAATCCATAACTTGTTACAAATTCACACTACTGTTCAAAAGTTTGGGGTCAGTAAAATTAAATTTTATTTATTTTTTTAAGAAATTCATATTTTTATTTGAAAAGTGACAGTAAAGACATTGATAATGTTACAAAAGATTTCCATTTCAAACAAATGCTGTTCTTTTGAACTTTCTATCCATCAAAGAATCTTGAAAAATAAAATGTATGATGGTTTCCACAGAAATATTCGGCAGCACAACTGCATTGATATTTGATTTTTCAGCATTGATAATAATCAGAAATGTGTCTTGAGCAGTAAATCAGCATATTAGAATGATTTCTGAAGATCATGTGACACTGAAGACTGGAGTAATGATGCTGAAAATTCAGCTGCGCATCACAGAAATAAATTACATTTTACAATAAATTCACATAGATAAAAAAACACTTTTAAATATTTAAAATAGTAACATATTCACCTATTACCATTTATTTTTATTCAAATGAGCAGCCTTGGTGAGGGTCAGAGACTTTTTTCAAAAACATAAATATCTTACCGACCCCAAACTCTTGAACTGTAGTGTATGTTTAATATTTTGTCAGCTGAAGGACTGACATCCATCAGTATGATATATTGTCTTTCCCTCAGTCTTGTTTTCATTTGTGCAGAAATAACTCACTGAAGTCTATGGTCATAAGTTCTCATGGCTTTAACGGCGCACAAAACAGTGTGTTTTAACTAGATGAGTCCTCCGAGTTGAGACAGGAGCAGAACATGCTGTGACCCACAGAGCCCTCGGCCCGTTTCAGGTGAAAACATTTTCAATCGTTTTTCAGAGACTAGCTTTCAGCTCCACATACAGTAAAGTCTTCTCATATACTAACAAAAGACATTTCCCACAGTGTGACATCAGCTCTCCAGCTGCATGGCTGTATGAAGTCCTGCCCCTCATCGGGCATCATGGGAATGAGTGGAGAGTTTATATCGCCTCACCTGCTGAGTTTGGAGTGGACGGGGAATTGGTCTGGCTGCCATGTGCCGACACACTCGCCGCGCTCACAGCCGTTCTGGCCGCGTAGATGTTGGCTTCTTCCTGGAATTTTCCGATGTTCTTCTTATATCGGATCCGTTTGTTTCCGAACCAGTTGGAAACCTGCCCACAAAAACATTGTTAAGACATGTGTTTTCCAATACTGTGTCCTCTTGAACAAACCCATGCGAACAAACCATGACGGACAACGAAAAATAAATAGGTTCTTAGATGCAACTTGACACACTGGTCACACATTACATCATGCAAAAATCATGTGTAGTACGCAAATATGTACAGTATATCATTCAAAGTTTTTGTTTTTTGGGGTCAGTAAGATTTTTGAAAGAAGTCTCTTCTGCTCACCAAGGCTGCATTTATTTGATAAAAATCCAGTAAAAATTGTGAAATATTATGACAATTTCAAATAACTGTTTTCTTATGGAACTCTGTAACTGTCATCTTCTGTGATCAAGCTGTATTTCACAGCATTACTTCCCTGGCTTCATTCACATTATCTTCAGAAAGCTTCTAATCTGCGATTGCTGCTCAACAAACATTTCTTATTATTATCCATGTTGAAAACAGTTGACCTGCTTCATATTTTTGTGGGAACGTTATTTGTTTCATGATTTTTGATTAATTGAAAGTTTAAAAGAACAGCATTTATTTGAAATTAAATCTTTTGTAACATTATAAATACCTTTACTGTCACTTTGGATCAATTTAACGTGTCCTTGGTGAATAAAAGTAATAATTTCTTTTAAAAACATCATACTGACCCCAAACTTTGAACAGTAGTGTATATTGTACACACGATGCATTGAATATTATAGTTCAATCTACTCACAATTTTTAATTCTTTAATCTTTTCTCCCTTCTTGATTCATTATTTCAGCTAAGTGTTAAAAGTTCAGATATTTTCTTGACAAAAAATACAAACAAAGCGTTAAATAACCAAAACGAAAACTCCCTACAACAGAGTGAGATTCATGTTAAAATTTTTCCATGTAAAATTTAAGTAGAAACACTGAAATAGTATTTTCCATCCGTCAACAAATCTTTTTTTATAAAAATAATAATAAAAAACTCGGCATGCATGAACACCACCACAATGGCCAGCAGAAAATTTGGGATTCTTTACAGCAACGCGACCATAGTAAAAATCTCAGTTCTAAAAAACAATTATTGGAGTACTGAAAATACTATTTCAGTCTTTCTACTTGAAAACTTCACATTTATTAATGAATGTGTTGCTTGCCGTTTGCATGGGGTTTTTGAGTGAAACTTTTGTGCAGTGTAGAACAATGAAATACATAACCAAGTACACACTCAATGTGCAGCCTTTGCTAAAAAAGTCTGAACTACTGCTAAAAGATTCCAAAAGAGTAAAAACTCAATACTTGCAATTCATTTGCTGCATATCCAAAAAATGATTACATGCCAAGATACTAGCAATCTTTGTGCAAAAATAAAATGCTCAGTGCATTTTGGACTGAAAAAGTGCTCAAGAGCCTCAATTTTTGATTTTCAGTTTTACTCTGATAGCATATTCTGATCACAGCACATATGACCAGTTGAAGCAAAATGCAACAGTGGCTGGCAGACTTCACGACAGTGAAGGATGCTATCGACAATACTTGTGATGGCCACAAGGACAGAGGTCTAACCATGATGGACACACACACACACACACACACACACACACACACTAACATTAAAATAAATGATCACTTACACGCTGCCAGCTATGATCACAGTATACACTGACAGCAATCACTCAACACACACTAACGCCCATTACGGCTAATACACCAGCGGATGAGGCTCTGCACTAATGATAAACACCATTACCATGAAAAGCTAATCAATCCTGCGGCTAAGCTTCCCGTTCCCGCGAGAGGCTAAAGGTGTTTCTATATAACAAACGGCACGGCAGTCATCACTCATCCCGCGAGTCTGACTCAAAACCAGGCCTAAATGCATCATACAATCATTTCAGCTAAATTTATTAAATAGTTTAGAATGCATTATGCATTTAGCGCAGCAGATGAAAAATGCTAAGAGGCATGTGTTGCCATGCTGCAAATGATTTTGTTTTCGAGTTGCATGAGGCTGAACTCACGTGAGTATTACTGATATATTTTACATGCAAAACAGGTAGAAACAAACATCGGATGTGTCTCAATATCAGGCCAGCTCCCTACCTGGACAGCATTTTTGGAAAGCGTGCAATTGTAACTCTATGGTATTTTTTTGAAAATGCATGGTATATAAATATGCTAAACATGCCATACTGAATATTAAAGAACCATTCCTATCCCTGAACTGTGAGAGAGTAGATTTGTGGGTACTATATTTCGGGTGGTGGTAATGAACGGATGGTTTTCAGTTGTACCTGCGACATGGTGATCGAACACTTCTTGGCCAGCTCTTCTTTGGCCTCCTCGCTGGGATACGGGTTACTGAGATGAGAGTAGAAATATTCGTTCAGGATCTCTGTGGCCTGTTTGTTGAAGTTTCGTCTTTTCCTCCTGTGCAGACAGAGAGAGAGCAACACAAAACAAATCAGATTTGGACATCTTGCCAGAACTTGTGCTGTTGCATATACTTCATGTTTCAGATCAAATATTTTGGTAAATATAGAGTAAGTAACTGCAACTGGCCATGTACACTTAGGTGACCCATTACTTTAAGAGACACAGACCACACGTTTTTGTTGTTGTGGAATTTAACGAGAGATTATTTATTCTTAGATAAACTAGTAAAATTGAAAAAAATGGATAAAACATAAAATCCAGCTTGAAAAGCAGGTCAAAGCTACCATGAAATGTGAGAATTTTCAATGTTAGATAAACTAGTAAAATTGAAAAGTTGGATAAATCATAAAACCTAGCATGAAAAGTAAAAGATATAAAAGGTAAAAGCTACTATTCAACCCTGTTACCAAAGATACTGTTAGAAAAATTATCAAACAAATATTTGTTCTTTAATTTATTGGAAATAAACAATAATTTGATCAATAATGATATATCAACTAACTAGCTCTCTACTGATTTAAACTGAATATGCAACTGTTACCTATTTATTTCATTTAATTTCATTGAATTTCATTTTATATTATTTCATTTTTCTATTTTTAATCAAATTTAATTTACTTCTACTTTAATTTTACTTTATACTGAGTAACAGATTGATTTAAACTGAATATGCAACCCTGCTATCTATTTATTTCAATTTATTATATTTCATTTAATTTGATATCATTTTTATGGTATTTTATTTCAAATTCATTTTGTTTTCTATTCATTTACTTTTACGTTAATGTTACTTTATACTGAGTGATAGATTGATTTAAACTGAATATGCAACCCTGTTACCTGTTTATTTCAATTTATTATATTTCATTTAATTTGATATCATTTTTATGGTATTTTATTGCATTATATTATTGTAATTAATTTAATTTAATTGTCTTTATTTTGAAGTTTAAACTACATATTAATCCCAATCTAAATTTGTAACATGAAATACATAAAATACATGTAAATTAAAGCAGCACAAGCAACTATTTCCATAGATTAAGGCCATATTTTGCAGCCTATTTCGTGTAAGTGTGCAAAGACAAATCCAGCAGGCAGATGCTTCAATGCTTGAAAGGAAGAATAAAGCAGACCCCACACATACTCAAAGAGAAGAGCTTTAAAACGAGCGTAAATTGAGCTTTGGGTGCCAATGAATTCAACCTCCTCTCGGCATCACTCATCTGTGGGTTAAGAGTGTGCGATTGGAGCTCATCTCGGGGGGGGTTTACATATGCAGCACTGAAGGGCCGGAACAGAGGGTGAGCCGATTTCCTCCCCAAAACCCCTCTTCACTAAATGCAAATGAGCACAGCATGGTCTCAGCCGGAGAGAGGATTAATCAGAGGAACTGAGCATGCTCCAAAGAGACTGAGAATGGATTCTGAGTGCTGCGAGGAGACACGAAGCTCATTTAAATGTTATGCCTCCGACTCCAGGCTTCCAGTGTGATTTATCCGCACAGAAATGTATGCAAATCCCAGGCACGTTTCAAAGAGAACAAGCGATTACACTGAGAAAGGGATGGACTCAACATAGCAAAGCGTGTGTGGGTTTGGATGCGGCCCTAAAGGGAAACAGGAAAACACACGTGTGCAAATAAAGCGCAGGAGCGTTTGTTGACATGGATGTGATAGTTAGAAGCTTAGCGCTGAGCGTGATCTGCTCCGGGGGAAAGAATGAGAGCGCAGGGTTTGATTACGAGTGGATTTGCACTCAAATGCATGAAACAAATGCAACATGCACGGACCTGGCGTCGAGGAAGCGGGAGCGCAGGATCATGACGGCCTCGCAGGTGCTCTGCTTGAGCTGCATCTGGATGGAGCTGAACTTGCGGTGGATGATGTTGACCATGCGCTCGATCTCTTTGGGTGAGATGGGCCGCGTGCGAGACTGCTCTCTCAGCAGGTTCATCACATGGGTCGTGAACTCGTTACACGCCTGGAAAGAGGGAAACACAGACACATGCATGTTACCATAACAAGATACGGCTTACAGAAACAGGTTCAAGAGCTCATATCCTGGAAAACAGGGTTCAGTCAGGACTTTTAGCTACTTCACAACTGTGAGCTCATTAACATATGGCCACCCACCTTTGCATATCAACAGTTCAGTTCAGTTTTAAGTAACTTTTTGTCACTAGCCAATTAGCCAATCATAACAGAGCTCATTTACATACAGAAACAACAACAGCCTGTTTAATTCTAATGGTCAAAGCAGAACAAAGTTTTAAAAACAGAATCCTAGACTAACTTAAGCTTATTATTTTTAAAGAGTTCAAACTTTCTATGCCTGATTACAAAAGTACTAAACAGTTATCCACCTTTTCTACATATGATTCAAAACGTCTGAGTAGAAATTAATAGTTTTATTCAGCAAGCGTGCATTAAATTGATCAAAAGTGACAGTAAAGACATTTATAATGTTAGAGAAGATTTCTACTTCAAATAAATGCTGTTCTTTTTAACGTTCGATTCATCAAAGAATCCTGAGAAATAAAATGTATCACAGTTTTTACTAAAACATTAAGCAGCACAACTGTTTTCAACATTGATAATAATCAGAAATGTTTCTTGAGCAGCAAATCAGCAGATTAGAATGATTTCTGAAGATCGTGTGACACTGAAGACTGGAGGAATGATGCTGAAAATTCAGATTTGGTCACAGAAATAAATTATATTTTAAAAAAAATATTAAAACAGAAAACAGTTATTTTAAATTGTAATAATATTTCACAATTTTGCTGTTTTTGTCTGTATTTTTGATCAAATAAAATTGGAGAAAATAAAAACATTAAAAATCATACTGATCCAAAAGTAGTGTACACCAAATGTTTCCATGCTACTTAAAATTATACACTGGAGCTTCATTGTGAACACTACTAACAATCATAATATTAAATATCACCCATAAAAAATCTCTCAAAAACAGCAAAAATAATTTAGCGCTATTCCGGGTCCACATATGAATTCTGAATGAACAGTATGCTGGTGAACGTATGACAGTGTGGATGCTGTCTATGTATTGTAATGCAGTAATATCTATAAAAACTCATCCATCTCTTGAGCCCTCATTCCTCCATAGAGTTCATTAATCACGCATAAAAATGAGGGTGACGGAGTCGTTACACTTTCAATATTGTGCCTTAATTCTGAAATGGCCTCATTGGCAAGAGATTGTCATTACTCACGGAGCGACACAAACAGATGAGTAAGAGAGCAGAGAGCGTCAGGAGAACCAGGACTCATGGGAAGACCACAACAACAGTTACAGAGCGGATGATGAAGGGTGTTTTCGCTCTTGTGCCGGGTGGTCCGTCTGTGTGTGTGTGTGTGTGTGTGTGTGTTTGCGGTCCTCTATGACAGCTATGAATGTCCTTTGTGAACAAACAAACAGAGGACACCTGGCCCTGTCCCAGAATGCATTTCAGTACATCACCTCTCCTCTGTCCGTACGGTTTATCATCAGGGATGGATCTACTGTCTGACCGCACTGAGAGCCAGTATGGCAGGCACTGATACTCGCACTTAAACATGAATGATGCTCATCACGATGCTGATGTCCAGTCAAGTCCTGAGTATTTAAGAACCTACAGCAGCCTGATCTCAGCACCAGTCACTTACATACAAACCACATTCACACACGCTTGAAATACAGAATTTTCTTCTGAGTTTTAATCATTTAAAAAAAGATTCCAAACAGTAAGCCCTTGGACTACCGTATTTTCCAATTATAAGTCATGTTTTTTAATCATTTAAAAACATGCTCTGACTTACATTCCAAAGTGACTTATATAATGCAATCAATTAGTTAAATAATGCATTTCCATATGATATTTAAAAAAAAAAAAAAAAAGATTTCAAACCGAAATATTTAAATCAAGCCCTTGGATTACCATATTTTCAGAATCACTTTTTTAATCATTTAAAAACATGCTGCAACTCATATTCCAAATCGACTTATATAATGCAATTAATTAAGTAATACATTTCCTTCAAGAATTCCCTTAAGATTTTTAATAATTAAAAAAACAAACAAACAAATAAAAAGTTTAATTTCAAGCCACTGAGTACCAGATTTCCCAAAATAGAAGTCGTGGTAAGTTTTTTTTTAATCACCTGAAACGTGCTGCAACTTATGCACATTTGTATTCATGCCGAATGAGAGAAGTATGTGAGCACATTTTTATTTGTAAAAAAAAAAAAAAAAAAAAAAAAAAAAAAAAAAAAAAAAAAAAAAAAAAAAGCGCCATTTAAAGCAGTAGTTCACTTCCAGAATAAAAATGTCCTGATAATTTACTCGTCCCCATGTCATCCAAGATGTTCATGTCTTTCTTTCTTCAGTCGCAGAGAAATGAAGGTTTTTGAGGAAAGCATTCCAGGATTTTTCTCCATATAATGGACTTCAATGGGAACCAACGGGCTGAAGGTCAAATTGCAGTTTCAGTGCAGCTTCAAAGAGCTCTACACGAACCCAGCCGAGGAATAAGGCTCTTATCTAGCCAAACCATCAGTCATTTTCTTTAAAAAAATGCTGAGCCACACACACACACACTACATTAAAGTATAACAACGGCAGTCAAACAGATGTTGCACTAATCTAAATTATGAGATATTACAGTCAACATGAAATCAAAATTGAAGTGTTTACTTAAGCAAACGTTGCTGGTGTTACTTCAAACGATTCTTCAATGCATGTTATTCCAAATAAAATAAAAATGATTTCCATCAGTCAAAAAATCTGTCTGGTTTTGAGTATGTCAAAGTTTTAAGATGCTTAATATAATAGTGAAATCCTCACAAATTCAGATTAATAGCATAGTTGTTCAAGCAAAAGAAAATGTAAAATCTATCAATTTATGATTCAGATTTAATTTAGATTGTAAATAGCAGGGTTATTATAGTTAACTAAAACTAAAATTAAAACCATTCAAAAATGTTGCTTACTTGAAAGAAAATAAATGCTAATTGAAATCTAAAAAAAATAATAAAAATTATTTTTTCTAATTTTAATTTGTTTAACTTGATCTACTAAAATAACTAAAAATAAAACAAAATAAAAACCATATAGACAAATAAAAAAACTATTAAAAATGAAAAAAATAAATAAATACTCAAACTTTAACTTAAATTAAAAAGAAAACAGAAAATATAAAAATAAAAATGATTATTATATTATCTCAAGGATACTAAATAGTTAAAAGCAGAAGATAATAGTGTCATTATTCAGTTTGATTGTTTAAATTCAGTTCAATATTATTATAAATAAATGATATTTATCTAAAATATCTGATATACTATCTATATACTTAATATTATAAGAATATATGATATAAAATAAAATTCAAAATTATTAATAGCATAGTTATTCAAGCATAGTTTACACTAATATTATTAGTACTTTAAGCAGCATCCCCTGTAAAAGTGCTAGAAGCTTTCAGAATCTGTCTGTCAATATCTTTCTTTCGCATTTTTGCTTATATAAACTTATCGTCATGTTCAGTATGGTAAGCTGGCTGCCAAATATTGGCCGCTGCACATATTCTGCAGGTTTTCTGACCTGTTCGTACTTCTCCAGCTCGGTGTGGTAGATCTGGCGGATCTGGGTGAGTTTGGCTCTGTAATCGGAGTGTTCGGCCGAGTTATCGGCGCCCGGGTGGGGGGGGGGAAAAAACTCCAGCCGATGCCGCCGCCGCCGCCGCAGCCGCCGCAGACCCGCCCCCTTTCTCCGGCCCGGACACGCCCTCCGCCAGCAGCATGTTGTCCAATCGCATCAGCTGGGCATCGGGAGACTCCTCCTCCTGGGCGCCACGGATACTCAACACTGGAACGAAACAAGCACGGAAAGGTTATTCAAACAGCTCGATATCCCAGGATGCACCGCATCCTGAGGCTTTGAATATACTGAGCCTGACACGACGGGTCCGGCCTCATCGGTCCCGCTCTTTCTGATAAATTGTCTTTGAGGCCGAAACAAAAAAACATTTAAGGCTGCAGTTGACTTTGCCAAGTTTTATGATGGTATAATAAAACTTCATCTAATTCATATCATGAGCTTCCCACTCAGCGCTGATGCTCTGTGGCTGTAAATCTCAGCATCCCTGTGCTCTCCGGCTCTGACACTAGAGGGCCTGAGTGCTTTGATTTTACATCAGACTCACTCACTCACTCACTCACTCACACAAACAACACACACACACATACACACGTGGACCACATACACACAAACACACCACAACCCACACCCATGCTGGACCACACACAACCCACACACACACACACCCACACTCCCTCTCTCACTCTCTATCACACACACACACACACAACACACACTCTCTCTCTCACACACAAACACACAAACACACGCTGGACCACACACACCACAACACCCCCAAGATGGACAACATACACACACACACACACACACACACACACACACTCTCTCACACACACACACAACACTCCACACTCACACACACACACACACACACACACTCTCTCACACAAAAACAAACACACACACACAAACACACAAACACACACACACACACACACACGACCACACACACACACACACACACAAAAAAAAACACACACACACACACACACACGCACACACACACACGCACTATAACAGCTGGACCCACACACACACCACAAAGAAAAGGAAATAAAAAACACACTTAATCCATTTCTAGAGAAATAAGTGCTCTTCCACACATGATAGTAGACAATACCCATTCATAAAGAACTACTATTGTGTTGTCATTTCATTTGAATATACATATTTCGATACTTTATATTACTTAATTATATTAAAAAAAACTAGAGTAGTAGTATATATAGGTGGATTGACATACATGATATAAAAACACTAGCATATGTTATAGTAGTAGTAGATTTAAAGCAGTTATATAAAGATCTTTATATAAAAACTATACAGAAACACATAAGATATGTTAGTATTATTATTATTATTATTACTAAGTATTTGATATGTAGACTGAATAGCTTATTTAAAAACTATATACAACAATACTGTTATTCTTATTATTCTATATAAACACAATTCTAAAAAATGTATTATCACTATTTGTAGCAGTATCATCTAAATATATATGTTTATAGTTGATATACAAACTATATATTATATACTAATATATAAAATACTAGAACAATATTATTAGTAGTAGTATGCGCATTATAAATAAGGGATATTTAATATATATCTTTATATAAAAAACTATATACTATAATACTATTTTTACCTATATTATTGAGATTGTTATATAATAAATATAAAATACAGGCTTTTATATTTATTATTTTAATTAGTAATGCAATAAAAATGTATATGCCGTTCAAATTTAAAATACAATTCGACATCTTGTTTTCTCTCTCAGTATAAATCCAGGGACTGATCTGTGGAATATAAAAGGCTTTTTCTCAGTTCAGCTCTGAACGGCACACGATCCTGCTGCCAGGTTTGATCTTCCTTCCATTTTAATTATCAGTGACATTCTCGTCTCTCATCTAACGTCACATCCAGTTAGCGAGTCAGAGGTAGATGTAGTAATTTCCTCACTAGTTCTGACACATGGGCAAAAGAAGCACCTGAGACTTTCAGGGCTGTGTGGGAGGTTCATCTACAGCGTGAATGCTGATCTATGGGCCGCATTGTCTGGGAGTCAAAGGAAACACTTCATTAATCCAGAGACAAAGCCACGCACCGGTGCATTAACCCCAGACCGCTGCGGCCCGGTTTCAGACGCTGAGAAAGAGGCCGGCTGGATGGCCATCGAGAGGCTTTGGGAGGGGGACGTGACTCTGACCTCCTCCTCAAGTCAAAATGCAAATGCAAAGGCTGTTGGCAGTCAAGAGTTCACGGCTGGGGCCCAGCAGGAGCCCGAATGCGAGATTCTGTGTTTTGAGTTTCACAGGCAACAACACGAAACACGCCTGCTCATAACAAACATTTTTTTAATTCATCCAACCTGAACGCTGGTATGGCTAAGCTGGGAAAAATCTCACCAGGCTACACAGATAAACGGATTAGCATCTCGTATCAAAAAATATATAGAAATTAATTAAATCCATTTGCCCAAATATGTAAACTCATTGGAAAATACAGAAAAAACTCTCTAAAAAAAAATATTATAAATATATATATATATATAAATAAATAAACATTTTCCTTCTGAAGAAAATTGGGTCAGGACTTTCAGGATTATATTAAAATAAATGAAAGAATAACAATTTACTAATTTGCCACAAATATGTTCAGACGGCAATAAAACAAAAAATAACTTTCCTAAACCAAATAAAATAAAATAATTTTTTTTATATCTTATAAAAAAATGGTGGTAGGATTTTAGTAAATGAAATAAAATCGAATAAACAAAGTAAAATAAAATAGATAATTAGACAAATGAGGTCAGATCGCATAGAAAAATAACAGAACAACTGTACTGAACTGTGTGTGTGATTTGAAGAGTGATTCATAAATAAATCATAAAATAAAATGTTAAATAAAAAAATTAAAATCCCTAACCCTAACAGAAAAGACAAAACATGTGACCCCTTTATAAAAACTACTGCCAAGGTAATGTATGTTTTTATGCAAGTCTGTGGGATTTCTTCATTTGTTTTATCATCCAGCAGCTGAAAACTGTAAGTCTGATCAATTTTAGAGCACGAGCACTAAAAAGCAATCCAATAAAACGCCACAAAGCAGGTGTTTCTTATTTGATACGCCTCCTGTAATTTCACTCGATTACTGAAAAACACAAAGCAGAACATTACACGGTTTGCCTGTAGTTAACAACTCATAAACGCCATATTTAGGATCCCATTTCAATGAGACACTCTGACTTGTATCACAATATCCAAAAACCAGAGAATAAGGACTCAAACGCACCCATCACACAAGTTTAGCACATGTTTTACAGCACGTTTAGAAGTAAAAGCCTAGACTGTGAGCACAAGGGAGTCTTGACAGAAACTCAAGGCCAACAGAATTCCTCCCAACGTTATAAAATGTCTAGACTGTCAAGTGAAAATGGAACATAAAAATCCCCCGTTCACGAAACGACGAGGCTCCCCTCTGCCAAGCGCCGGTTTCACATTGGCGGGTGTTTATTTGACTTGGCTGGATGAATCTCCACCATCAGTCTGTTAAAACCAAAAGCTGACGGACACAGAGCGAAACCCCCCCGAGCCAAACGCAATACGATACACTCGTTTGAAAGAATACAAACGGCACGGGATCAAAAGTTAACAGAAAGAAAACAAATAATCTGAACATACAAGCGTGAGAGCCTTTATGGAGAGCCGTAGCGGATTCATGAGGTCATATTGAGCAATGCTTCAAGCACTATAAAATCAAAAGTCAGGTTTACAAGCGTGCTGTAAGAGAATGGACTGCGGTGATCTGGCAAGAACCTGATCCTGTCTATAGTTTCACACGTGCTCGCCACAAACGGAGACTTCCTGCTGCTGCTGACGCAGTTTCACCCAGAAAACACACGGCTGGAGCATCTGTCAGGATCCCGCCATTTGGGCTCGACTGTCATCCCTCATCATTGACAGCTGATTGTTACACAGAGCAAAAGACCAAACGACGAGAGCACAGCTGCTCTTCATACAGCGTCTGCACAAACTGGATACGCATCCATCCCACCAATCAAACGCTGTCATTTTCTACGGGTTCAGGTGTGGAGACACTGCAGGTTGGACATGTGAAATTATACTGCAATGAATAAAAACAAGCATATAACAAGCACATGTTAAGTCTCTTGTCATAAAATCAAATCAAAATAAAATATAAAAACATTTTTCTTTAAACATTTTTTAAATCGGTTCTGAATGTTCTGAAGACAATGTGTCAGACTGTAGGTTTCTATTAAAATAAAACAAAATAGATAAATAAATAATAGCAAATCAAATAAAACAAAAATAAATAAATAAAAACAGTGTAAAATATAAAACAAAACAAACAACAAATAAATCAAAAAGACATGTTATCATAAATTAGAATTAACCTTAGAGTCTGAGACCTTTTCTTGAAAAAAGGTAAACATTTTTTGTTTTAATTTCATTATAGAACCTAGAATAGGACACATTTCGTAAAAAAAATTAAAATTGGTAAAAAAAAAACAAATTCCAAAAATATGTATTTATTAAATAAATAATATCAAATAAAATAAAGCAAAATAAATAAATAAAAACACATTTAGTAAAATAATAAAACAAAACAAAACAAAAACAAAAAAATGCATTTATAAAAAATAAATTAAATTAAACCTTAGAGTCTAGACATTCTTGAAAACAAAAAGGAAATAATTTTTGTTTAATTGTATTTTTTATTATTTAATTTTAGTTATTAGAAACCTAGATATATGACAATTTTTCTTTAAAACATGTAAAATGTAACAAAATAAATAAAAAAAATTAAATAAAAAATTCAAATATAAAATAAAATAAAACAAAATAAATAATTAAAAACACATTAGTAAAATAATAAAATAAAATAAAATAATTTGCCAAATTAAATCAGATCACATAGAAAAATACCAACTCTGCTTAACGAGCCGTGTGATTTGAAGAAAATAGTGTGGGACAAGTTACGTGTCCAAATATACTGTTCTAAATGAGTTCAATTTTCTATAGATTTCCTAATTATCATTTATTCTTTCTGCCAATAATAAAACCATGAAATACATCCTTATGCATTTTTCCCAATTTACACTTGGCTAAAGAGTCAAAACTGCACTTATAAACCAGACACGGGAATATCCTACAAGACCACGTCTCACCGAGACAAATGATGATTTATTTATCTCTCTCGTAAACGAGAGCACATAATTAAAACCACTGAATGGATTCTCTTAAATAAATACGATTAAGCAGAATGAGGTAAAGGGTCCTGCACGCTCAGAAGAGGCTTGGCTCGGGGTCATAATTACACGACCCACTGAAGGCCACTTTACTCCATAATGGCAAGCTAATTGATTCCTGCTAATATTTTCTGGTTTCGGAGCTGCGTGATTCCTCCAGCAGGGCAGCGTGGAGCAGATAGCTTAGCGCCTTGGAGAAAAAGACATCCCTATCCTTGTTAGCATCCTTTTCTCTTTAACAAGCCTGGTTTCTCATTCCTCAATCAAGCCTGGAATCATTTCCCCATTCACTTTCACTACATTCACAACCAACTAGCTCTGAGATCAATCACAAGATTATAACACTTCATTTGAAAAATTAAGAAAAAGTGTTTGAAAATCAGATTTAAAAAAAGCTATAAGACTGAATACTTTCTTTATGATGTAACAAACAAATGTGGCCTGAAATAAAATAAATTAAATTTTTATATATTTTGAGGAAAAAGTGTCAGATTCTAGGCTTCTAATGAAATTAATTAAATGAAAAAAAATTAAACAAAAACAAAAAATAACCAATTTTATATATATTTTTTAAAGAAAAATGAGTCAGACTCTAGGATTCCAATTTTTAAAGAAAAAAAGAAAAGAAAAGAAAAGTGTCAGATTCTAGGCTTCTAATAAAATGAATTTAAATTTTAAAAAAATTATAAAACTAAATTAAATTGAAAAATTTACCAATTGTATCCTTTTTTTTTTTTTAAAGAAAATGTGTCAGACTTTAGGCTTAAATAAAAAAATAAAATAAAATAAATAAATAAAATAAAATAAATAAATACACTAAATACAATAAAATACAAATAAAATAAAATGTGTGTTCATTGTCTCTTTAGCAAGCCTTTTTTTTTAATTATACAAGCCTGGAATCACATTATAACACTTAATTTGAAGCAAAAAAAGTGTTAGAAAATCAGGTATAAGACTGAAACTTCCTTTATGAGGGAACGAGCAACTAAAATCGGTTCACAACATGAAACTATTAACTATAATTCCTTCATTAAGATATGAGATCAAGTGATTTTTTTCCACTGAGCGCAAACATCTAGTCAAGTCAAGTTTATTTGTACAGCGCTTTTCACGATACAAATCATTGCAAAGCAACTTTACAGCAAATTAAGTTTCTACAATATTTAGTGGTCGCTTATCAGTGGTGACTGTCAGTTAATGTACATATGGCAGAAATGTACGGAAAAATCAATTAAAGACGTAATAAAACAGATGATGAACACTATTAACAGCAAATATTATATGATGCAATCAAACTTATTGCAAAATGTGGTAGTTCTGTAAGTTGTTTCAGGGCTGGCATCTCCATCTAGACATTTACTTGACATTACTGAAGATTTACTCAGCCTGCGCTTGTCTTGTCAGCTGTTGCAAGTTACATCCCACACGCACAACAGGAATAATATTTGCAAATAGCAAAATCAGGCTTACTCTGCCAGATCAGCATTCAGAAGGTCAAGAAGATTGGCTGCTTTTTACTTGAGCCACTAACCCCAAACATCAGCCGCTCGATTCAACAGATTGTTAGAAGCGCAACAAAACAAACAGGAGTTCATGACATTTGCTCAACCCCACAGCGTGTGGCCTTTTACAAATCAAATCAATATTTAATAAAACCAGAGGCCACAGGCTGACCAGACAATGGATTTTCTCTCCGTTGGTTTGTTTATCGAAGACGATACGTTTAATTTCCGAGAAACCGTGTTATTGGAGGAAAGGCGCATGCAGGATTTATGCACCTTTTCTCAAGTTGGCTCCTCTCCGAAAGCCTTGTATTTTTCTTCTTTTTCACCGTGCACTGTTTAGGACTCAGAGTCCTCTGTATTTCCCATTAGCCAAACATCAAGTGCTTCTGCTTCATGCCACTCTCCCACAGATACTGAAATATTAACTGAACTTCTATAAAAGGAGGCAGCGATCGCTCCGGCTGAACCCATCTTAATTGAACAAGCACAAGACGCAGATGGGAGTTTGTGACTGGATGGTGTCCAACAGGACCAGAGGAGACCATCAGACACCTCCTTAAATCTGTTCAATCAGGAGACTGTTTGTAGCATTTAAAATGTTACTCGAAAACAGACATGCTACAGTTTTTCCTGACAATTTTCAACCCTCAAAGTGAAACAGGCTGTTTTAATGACCAGAAGCTGCACAGACTACAGCAGGATTGACACTTACAGCTTACAGTTTCTTAAAACTTGACAAATAAAAAGTTGTCTAAACAATTAGTTGACTAAAAAATGTTTAGTTGGAACTCAAAAGAAAAGAACAAAATGCATTATTTAGCTTTTTTTAAGCGGGACTATTTTTAACTTAATATTGTGTCATAAAAACAACATTTATGGCAGGATGCTTAAAAAAAAAAAAGGACAGCGCTTTTAATGTGCAGTCTGTCTAATTGCGGTACAGCTAAATAAAAAATTAATAAAACAAATTAAAATGTTAGTATCATATTATATATTATATAAAATTTTAGTTGTAGAAATAGACATAGAATATATATCATTTAGTATATATTATTATGTGTATTTAGGAAATGTTACATATCTTTGTAATTGTAATTTATTATTTTTACTGTATATATTATACGGAACATATACTTACATACATACACATAAATGTCCTTATAAAAGGCACTGTACTATATTATAGTATAAATCTCATAGCAACTATCAGAATTATTAGATCCCACTATATATTATGGCGTAAAAATTCCGTTATAATCATTTTAAAATGAGGCCAAGATATGACTGCAAAGATCATATTGCAAAGACTGCAATATGACTGCTTTCGTTTCATTAGAGCAATATTATTCATATTAACTATGTATTTCCTCTACATGTGCCTGTGGACTGGAGTAAGAAGTGCATGAGATCACACGCATATCCGTGTCAGCGGTCTGACGGCAGGATCAGTTTCCTCCTGAAATAATTCAGCTCTGAACGGAGAAATCCGCCCGGCGCTTCACGTTTCTGACGGCGTGTGATTAGGCGCGGATAAAACACGGCTGTCAATAGCCGGAAGAACTCATAATCCACTGTGAATTTATGCAGTCGTGTCAACAGAGGCGGTTGGCATGGCTGGTTGTCATGGAGATACTCAGAGAGCAGTGAGATGCTGATGTTGAACGAATGATGTTTAGGTCTGCTGTCAGTCTCGGGTAACGCCGCATCTGCTTTGTTTCACATGGACAAAGACACACACTGCTGCTCTATTCTACATGCTGAAGAGGACAAAGACAATTATAAATACCTTGTCTTCTCTCAAAAACAGAGAACAAATCTATTTTTTACCACATATACATACAGGCAATCCTACATAACATTATTAGTGTGTGTGTGAATATCTATATTCTATACTGTGCATTGAATACCTATGTGTGTGTGTGTGTGTGTGTTTTTGTGTGTGTGTTGTGTGTGTGTGTGGTGTGTGTGTGCGTGTGTGGGTGTGTGAAAAAAAACCTCCATTATCAAAAAGTAAAATGTAAATACTTTTAACAATTCAAGTAATTTTGCTATTAAGTGGACTGTTTAAAAAGATAGACAGATATATACTGCAGATCGATCACTGAGAGCTTCACTGGTTCCAAACATATGAACAATCTTTCACCGTGAGAATGAAAGTTCTGCATTCATTTGGAGTCCGATTAACCCTTTCTGCCGTGGTTGTGCTGAAGCGCTGGGCTCAGATTGACGCTGACAGCTCTGGCTCTGTTTGTTGTTGTGATTCAGAGCGGCTGCAGAACTTGATGAATCAGGGCGGGTCGACGGTGGTCCCGTCACAACACAGGCACCAGAGTCGAGACGACAGCTACACGCTAATTAAATGGCAGCATTACTCATTATACAGTCACACGTGTACTGGAACGGAAAGGAAAACTACACACACTGGGAAGAGTGCGACAGGACTCGATCTGTTAAACCAGGCCACCGCTGTCACAACCTAAGAATGCTGGGAAACGGGTTTACAAGGCATCAAAAAAGACAACAGAATCACTCGGTGTAGATAAAGCCTTCAAAACATACATCAGTGTTATAGAATGTAAATTAGCAAGCGACCAAGAGGGGATTTTAAAGGCCTGATACTGATACCAGCATTTATACATACATATACAGCAGGGGGGCTGATTAAAGGAGTCAAAATTAAAGGGCAAAATGATTGCATCAAAATGCAAACTTCTATCTTCAGCACAGTTTGCAGTGCAGGCTGCAATATCATTAATATTAAATTGTTCTGTCTCTCAGAAATTGAGTTGACAGTAGTCGCTTGAGTTAGGATGCAGATGTTAATCTACCTTCATTATATATAATGCATTATATATATATATATTGCACACAATGGATCACAGAAGACACATAGAAAAGGTGGTATGAGGGTAATAAATCAATCAATCAGAAAGTCAATTAAAAGAATAAGTTCCAGCGTACATGTGCAGATGTGACACATGGCTAAAACAGAGCTGACAGGAGCTGAGTGTGTGTGTGTGTCCTGAAGAGAAGCATCCCTACAGCCCGAGACCAGCAGCTCCCAGCCCAGTGGACCAGCACGAGCCCGGCTCTGCGTCTGGCCCGCACAGGCACCTCTAGAGTCGACTCTAATAATGCTAATTATAATCATTAGAGGCCGGCCAGGCCCCAGGCTAGCTGCTAATGACACAGTCTGAGCTGGAAACCAGAGATAGAGACAGATAGACGTGGAGATGGAGAGAGAGTGAAGTCATTCATTAGGAAAATAGCGTTCCTCCTTTCAAAGCATCCTGCGCCTCGAGCCAGACATATTCCTCTAGATCTATTAAATATATGTGATCTATGAGCTACAGTTAATCAGGGCTGCGGTCATTCTACATGCATGAGTTTACATCACACCATGAAGCACAGCACACTTTCAATGCACAGCCACTTTTACAGAGAGTAAAGAAAGCCTCGAGCTCTGAACAGGAATAGCATTATGCAGTAACATCAGGGCTGAGACAATAAAGATGGGGTCAGTGTGAGAGAGTTGAAGACTTACGAAGATGAAACTTTAATTAAATTATAATTAAATCATAGCTGCCAAAATTCTAGGAAGTTGAAAATTGTGGTGTTTTTGTTAAGATTTTTTTTTGAATATTTAGGAAAAAAGTATATATATATCTATATATATATATATACACACATATATATATATATATACACATACATTATTATAGATATTAAACTATTTAAAAAAAATAGATATTAATTTTTTTCTAAATTATTAAAAACATATTTTTTAAATATTTTTTATAAACTTATAACATTTAGTTTAAAAAAAAAACCCTATATTATGATAATTAACCATAAATTGAACCTTATACAATATAAGAATATATATTGGAATCTTATGTAATTCTGTTGTAATAAACTTAATCTTTTTGCTCAATCAAGGTGATCTGTTGAAATTAAACTCGAACAGTGGAACGGGCACTACAATGCTGCTTGTTTAGTTTGGGTTAAGGTTTATTATAATTCTGTCCTTCCTCCTAACCCCTAGACTGAGCAGGTGAACAGACCATAAAATATATTGGCGGAATACGTGTTGTTTTATAATTTTTTATTTACCCCCCACCAACTATACATATTTATACATATGCTGTACTGTCTTTTAACATATTCAATACGTATAATAATGTTTTTTTTACCAGATATATATTTTGTTAAGTGCTTATATATTTCACTTATAGTTTCACTATGAAGGCCGATATCGCGAAAAATGTCGATTTTTTAAGGGTTCTATGATGCGATGCAAGTTTCCTTTCGCTTTTGGAGGTTACAAGCTGATTGTGCATAGATAATATCCCTGAAGTTTCAAAGACTAAAGTCTCAAAACAAAAGAGAGATCTTATCAACGTTAAGACTCTGCCACGCCCCCCCTAAAACGGCTCATTCTAACACGACCCCACATATCTACCTCACTATGTGGAAATATTAGAATAATGTGCCCAAATATGCACGCAAAGAAAGAAAGCGTGGTTTCAGTAACCGCAGGTTAGTGTTGAAGCAGTCATGTCAGGGAGACGGTGTGTTTTTCTAGGCGAAAGCAAAAGCACTTTATTGGCCTTCCGAAAGTAGATGCATTTAAAAATCTTTAAGATCACTTACAACAGAAAAGCAATGCATTTTATGCACGACCATTTCGTGAACCTAGGAGAGGAGAGCTATGACAATCTGGCGCTTCTGAATAAGCTACTGTTTTGTTATTAGTTCAAGTATTGCTTGGGAGTCAATGCGGAGTTTTTGCGTACCGTGTGTGTGAGAGAGAGAGACGGGTCACATCACAGTGGAGTCAGCTTTCTTAACCGTGGCTTGTGTACTGCAAACACATACCAGCTTCCATCACTGTTGTCTGTCACGCGACTCTGTTCCCCTATCGGGCTCTGTCTTTACATTTATTTTAAAAGATGAAGCTTGTGATTATGGTAAGGGGTGTTACATTTCCCACGAGTGCTGCGGTGTTCGGCCAATCACAATGCAACTGGGTCAGCTGGCCAATCACAGCAGACTGCGATTGTGGAAGGAGGGACTTTGTAGAAAACTAAGCGTTTTGAGAGAGGCGGGGCATAGAGGACCTACAAGAATGTACAGTATTTGAAAAATAATGGTTTTTTTTAACATTAAAGCATGTCAAAATATTCTGTTACACCAAATACACAAAAATAATGATCTTTAAAAAAAGCATATGACCCCTTTAATAGGCCAAATAATGTCAAATATTGATCATTTATAATATATATATATATACATATATTATACAGATTCTGTGTTATCCTTATTCAAATAATGGTCAAGCTCTGTGAAGTGCGGCAAAAATATAAACAAGAGTCGGTAGAAGACCCCAGTCGCCCCCACAAAGGACAAGGTCCATTTTCTCAGCTCCCCCGAGGGGCCGAACGGCCTGAACAAGCGTGTCATTAAAACCTGCCCCGCAGCTCTTTATTAAAGTCATTCCTCCGGGATGCTGGAGAACACGTCAGTCTCCAAAAGAGCCACAAAGGCAAGGGTGACCAACAACACCATCAGCGCTGATCACACGTGAGTCAGGGGTTCAGCACGGATCACGACACAACTCAATATCAGACTGAGATCATGTGACTGTCAAGCCCTGATCCGTCCAGAGCGGATTCATTAATGCTGCTGGTGGTTAAAGAGCCTAGCATAACAACTCCACTAAACTTGCTGAGTTCACCAACACCGTGCTGACCTTAAGCAAAGCACTTAACCTCACATTCCTGCAGGGAAATCTGTACGTCACTCTGGATAAACAGCATCTGCTAAATAGCAAATCACCTCAAAGGTGAAGTGTGTAACTAGATTCACCAAAGTGAACAACAAAAATAACTCCATTTTTACATTTTATCTAGGGCTGCACGATAAATCGAAATGGAATCGAGATCGCGATTCGACAGAAGCTGCGATTGTCATGCGTATCTTTCAGTGAAGCACGGTTCTGTGATCAGCAGTAAATCTCCATCCGAAGGCCAGAGAAACTCTAAATACGCCTCGCAGAAGAAACCCAGAAAATGCCTATCGCTGCAGCTGAATAAACAGAAGATTCAACTGCTTTCATTGATTCAACGTGACTAATAAACACACGACTACAGCAATATACAGTTTATCTGAGTTCTTATTATAATTTTCATTAAAATAAAGTATATTTATAATGCAATGCCTTTATCACTGCTTAAATACTATGAAATATGTTGTGTGCCTTATTCTGTGTAAGAAGCCACGTCATCTCACAGAAGGATTTATTTCAAACACTCGACTGACGTTATGAAGTGAGTTTGGAGTAAAAATGTTATTAAATGTGGTATTTTCACATGCTTTCAGATGGAGCAGCATTTACTTCACAGAGCCGTAGTTCACTGAGAAGCTATGCAAACAGCTGTCATTATCGCCAACGATTTCTTCGATTTCAGAATCGCGCAATAAAATTGTCTGCGATTTTTTTGCGTAACTTGTCAGTGAACTACGGCTATGTGTAGTAAATGCTGCTCCATCTGAAAGCACGTGATGATGATTTCCTGATGATTACAGAACCGGCTTTTTTAACAAAATGCGCATAACAATCGCATTCGATTAATCATGCAGCCCTAATTTTATCAACCAAATCCAAGTGATTGCCAGTGCCTAAGTCGCTACGATGACATCTGTATGACTGCTAGGGCGTGCTATGTGGTTGCTAAGGTGTTGTGGATTGTAGTTTTTTTTACATAGTTACAAAGTTGCTTTAACTTTCTAACCAAAGTCACTTCATTTCCAATTGGTCAATAAACAGATTTTTGCAATTGACATGCAGGCCGTCAACAAAGCGTTTACTTGAAGTCAAACTACCAATAGATTACTGGTAAGTGACTCTACACTAGAGCTGCATGATTCATTGAAATAAAACGGAAATCACGGTAAGGCTTAGTGTGATTATCAAATTGCAAAGCCTTGAAATATATAAATTAAATAAATATATTATACATTCATAACATTTTCAGACAAATCGTGCAGCCCTACAAACAAGCACCACAAACCTGGAGCTTAAATCTTTTTTTCACAATTTTATTGTAAATTTAGAATTTTTATTAGATTTTCTTCTCTAAATAGTGCAGCTCTACAGATTCAACTGGTATTTTTAATATTGAAAAAAAAAATACAATATGTGTAAAGTGAACAGCTAAAGTAAATAAGTGCATAAATAGGCTGAAAAAAGTTGACTGAAGCATAAAGTCTGGAGAAAATGTAGAGTTTAGGGTGTTGGCGACACAGATTGCATGAGAAATTCAGCTTCTCAGCCTCTCTGTCAAGCGTGCGCATTTGTGGCACATTTCATAAAGCATCATTCTCTCAGCCAACAAGTTTATGTAAAAGTGATTAACCGTAATTAAGCCATAATTACTCTGATTAGCCAAGTGGCAGTAAATTACAGCAGCACATGTGAAGCACTGGAGAGATGAGATCAGCTCCGGGAGGCGTGTTTGAGACGGGGAGAAGCTGAACCTGTTCATGGAGTCAGAGTGTCTTACCCACAATGCACTGCTCATTTCATGCTCGGTGGTGTGGAAAAAAATAAAATAGAAATTAAATATTTCTCATGCTTTCTTTTTTTTGTTTTGTTAGTACACATTTTACATGCTAACCACTAAATGTAGTAACTTTGCTAGCCTATTAGCCTGATAGCTTAGTCTACACTCCACACAAATGCTTAATTATACATGTTTCTATTAATTTATTAAGTTTTTACTTGATCAGGCATTTCTCACTTCACCCGATATATGAAAGCTGTCATGCTCATGAGGATCCGGGTTCAAATCTGGCCTTTCCCAGTGCCCTCTCTTTCTCTTTCTGCACTGTCCTATCAAAATAAAAGCCAATAAATGACAACAATTAACATTAAAACAACACTAGCAACTTGCAACTTTTTTCCTAGTAAATTGGATCATTTTGATTCCATGTTGACTTTTATGGTGTATTTGATATACATAGAGCCCTATTATTTCTGCAAATATTTCTGAATCCAGTCGAAAATGGAATTTACTGTATAACGCGGAATGTCACGGGATTTGCCAATTTTTGGATGAATAAATCAAAAGTAGGGCTGTATGCTTAATAGAATCATGATAAGGACTAGTGTCTGTGAATATTAAAGCACAAAGAGGCTGTTATTGTTATATGAAGTCTGCTTGTTCTGCATGCTGTATTTTTGTATGAATGAGCCTTCACTACAACCCGCCAAAATAAAAGTTCAGTTAAATTACGAAATTATGACAGAAATATATTACTTTTGTAATGCAGCAGAATGTACTTCTGAAAGTATTAATAACAATACTGTTTATTAGAACACAATTTTTATGGTATATCAAACAATATCACACACTTTCAATGTTTTAATGAAACTGTAAACCTTTGTTGTGCAGCACTTTGTTTGCCTAAAAATGAAAATAACTGTATTTAATTACATTTTAAAAGATTAATTAAAATGTTAAAGTTTAATGCGTTCACTACTGTTTTTATTAAATAGGTTTAATTAAAATAAGCTTGTATTAAATATAAAACATGGAATCCAGAATAAATAGGCAGGCCACACAGAATTTAAAATAAATAAATAAAATAATAATTTCATAGGAAATAAACTATTAAAATATTATTGCTATTATCATATTTATCACAATATTGTTATTATCATTTTAGATATTTTTTTAATATAAAATACAAATATTTCATGTTTTTAATAAAATTATTAAAGAAAGTAAATAATTTATTAAATTAAAATAAATTATAACCATTAACGTTTTATGAAGACATCCTTATTGATTATTGAAATTTAATTGAACCAACAAAATCCAGAAAAATGTAAATGGAAAACATGGAATTCTGCAAAAAATAAAGCGGATTTCATGGGGCCCTACATACATGCAGCCATCAAAATCATCTGCTGCGATTCCCAACTCAAGAACAAAAGACTCACCGGGCCAAGACTCTGACCTTTCCAGTCCAGCACAGAGACAGCAGAATGAAAACCTCTCTTCAATATTTATTGTACAAAGCACGCACGCACGCAGGCACGCAGCATACCGGATGGGTTGTAATGCCAGCTGAAGTCTCGGAGCATGCCAGCAGTGACGGAGGCCGAGCAAATCTATCTCATTTCATTTGAGTCTGGCTCCTCTTTTCTGGCACATAAATAATGCATCAGTCGGAGGCGTGTGGCGCTGCAGCCTCTCTCTGCGGGGAAGCGCTGCGGCTCCCTGAGCGGCCCCTGCTCTCCCCGTTACACCGCTCCCGATTAATTACACACTTTAATGAGCTGCATTATTAATGGGGCTCTTACTTGGCAGTTTAAGGAAACGCAGCAGAGCGCTCAGAGATACCAGCCTCTAATTCTCATTAAAACATCACACGAGGCTCCTCCGACACAACATCTACAGGATTTAAACACCTCACATGAAAAGAGGACGGAGAGGCTGGGAAATGAGTTCAGAGAGAGAGAGGTAATATTCAAGAGGATGTTCACGTGGTCATTACATTATGTATCCATTGGTTATTTTTAAGCACTAAACATCAGTTTTAAGTTCAACATTCAATAAAACAATAAGCCACGGTTAAGGATTACAGCCTAAAAACCCGTTAAGCATAGTTAAAATCACTGCAACACTTCACATAAAATGACAGCATTATGATAAAAGGTACCAGTGTACAATAAGTAACTAAATTCATTAATATTAATAATAACAAAAAGCAACTGTAAAAAGAAAAGTTGTCAAGTCTAACTCTAAATGTTGGTATAAAGCATATAATATATAGGGTCATGATTTTTTTTTTTTTTTTTAAAGAACTAAAGAAATTATGTTTACTCCGAAAGGGTGCATTAATTTAATCAAATATATCAGAACATTTATATGATAAAAATTCTGGAACAAAATATGTATCACAGTTTTCACAGAAATATGAAGCAGCACAATGGCTTTCAACACTGATAATAATCAGAAATGCATTCTGCATATTACAATGATTTCTGAAGGATCATGTGACACTGAAGACTGCAGTAATGATGCTGGAAATTCAGCTTTGATCCCAGAAATAAATGACAGTTTAACAGATATTCACATAGAAAGCAGTTATTTTAAGTCATAATAATATTTCACAATGCTAATGTTTTTAATGTATTTAATGTATCAAATAAACGCAGCCTTGATGAACAGAAGAGACTTCTTTCAAAAACATTTGAACATATTCACCCTAAACGGTACACTTTTAAAAATAAAGGTGCTTCAAAAGGTTCTTCAAGCGATGCCATAGAAGAACCATTTTTGGTTCCACAAAGAACCATTCAGTCAAAGGTTCTTTAAAGAACCATCTCTTTCTTACCTTTTTGTAATCTGAAGAACCTTTTTTCACCACAAAGAACCTTTTGTGAAACAGAAAGGTTCTTCAGGTGTTAAAGGTTCTTTATGGAACCATTTAGACAAAAAGGTTCTTCTATGGCATCGTGAAGCACCTTTATTTTTAAGAGTGTAGTATGCATTTTGATTTAAGATCACTTTAAAGAAAAGAGTTCCTAGAAAGAAATCAAGACATCAGATTTGCTCCATGTGGCTCACATGAAAGCCTCACACAAGCCTTTTAATTACTGGCTCAACTATAAAAATAAATGCATCTGCCGTGTCAGAAGTTGAACGGAAAACTCTGAAACAGATGCAGTGAGATTTCCGCACACCGAACACTTGGATTGAGGCATTGTTGTTCATATTTGGAAGCACATAAATATCTTTTTCTTTGTGTTTGCCAGTGAAGCTCTGTCTGTGTCTGTCTGAGACGTCTCTGAGATGAGATTCACAGCTGCAGAGAGAAAGAAAAAGAGAGTCCCGCGGGTCCTCCATTTGGGTTACTTTGTGCTGGAGATGCAGGCAGAGCGACTTTCCTCCTGCCATTCACAGACATATAACACAACACATCAAAACACGTCACCTTCCATTAACACACAACCCTCCACATAAACTTCAAAATGACCAGAAATACCCTGAGAACATCTCAACACATTTAACACAGCCAGCAGGAAGCACGACGCAACACTTGTGAATCGATACAGATAATAAAACCAGATTTTCAGTGCTTTCCTGTGAAAAACTCATGCCAATGACATGCTACAGGGTGTTGCTAAGCAGTTGCTAGGGTGCTCTTGGTGATTGCTAGGTGATTACTTTCTGTCCCAACAGTCAAAATAGCCCAACACTCAAGTCTCGGCGATATTGTGGTCTCTACATGTCGCTTTATATTTCTTTGACCAATATTAAAATTGAACATCTTGTTTAAATTAAAAATAAAACCTGGAAAACTCACACCAATTATCCATTTACACTGCCGACATCTTAGGCTCACAACACTCTAAATGTACAATTACAAAAGGCGTTAGAGACACACTTTCCTTTTGGGATTTGATACAGGTGGACACCAGTGAAACCGTAAAATTATTAGTGTTTTAAATGAACTTTAAGTGAACATTAGATGATGGAAAAGGCGATCTAAATGTAAAAAAAATGAGTGTGCACAATTAAATATCCAGTATTGACTGATACCGATAAATTTAAAAATCTCTAATACTGGCCAATGATCAATATGTAAACAATTATGTTTAATTTTGTGTAAATAAGTAAAATAAATAAAATACTAAAACCTAACATCAATCATTTTAAATGTGAATTTAGGCACCACAACATAATAAATGTACAATATGAAAAATGGATATTCATTTAAAGATCTGATTAAGATGAAATTTAACAGTGTTATTAAATTATGTTTTCAAAATAAGCTTTAACTGAACATTAAATTATGGAAAATGTCATTTAAATGTAAAAAATAATTGAAATGGCCAATACGGAAAAATAAAGAAAAAAACATTAATATCGGCCGATAATCAATATCTAAATCAACAAACATTCTGAAAAGGGAGTACATGAAACACTTTCAGTGTTGTTAACTAAAACTAAAACTATTAAAAATAGTTCTCACTAATTGAAATAAAGCTGAAATAAAATAAAATAGAATAAATTAGACAAAAAAAATCTAAAATTAAATGAAAATTAAGTGGCAATAACTGAAATGCTGAAGTACTGAATTTATACACACGAAACTAAGCCCAATATTTAAAAAAATAACCCAATTAATAATAATAATAAATGTCAACAACACCAAAATTAAAAAACTTAAAATAAATTAAAAATGAAAACCAGAAATTATAAAGATAAAAGCTAATTCAAAGGTAATAAATACTCAATATTGTATACATAATACTAAATAATAAAATAATCATTATGAATAATAATAGTCGCACCCTGGGACAGGAGCAGGTGAAGATGTGTGTGTTTTGGCTTTGAATGGATCTGCTCCATCAAGCAGAGGCCTCCCACCATCCTGTCATTTCAGACCCATGAATAGTAATGCGTGACCAACCCCCCCAACCCAGACAGCACAGGCCCTGGGGACAACTCCATCAGCAGCGGGACGACTTCAACACACGGACACGAGACCAAGACGAGGAGGAGCCGGACACTCATTACACGAGCACTATCTGGGTCACGGAGCAGATGCAAATGTAGGTCACGGGAAACTCCTGTTGTCAATCAAGACGAGAGTGAAAGATCACGCCTGCACGGCTGGATCACAGGCCATCAGAGATGAGAAGAGATGAATATTAGAAGAGCTACAGCGGGTGAGCAGGGGTCAAAGGTCTACGAGACAGAGAGGACACCTCCAGCAAATTAAGATTCAAAGTCAAAGCCATTAACGGCTTTAATTTGATCCAGCCCAGGAGTGAAGTCATGTTTGCTCAAGTAATTAGATTTTTACTTTTATACTACCTTTCAAAGGTTTGATGTCAGTAAGAAATTAATACTTTTATTCAGCAAGGCTGCATTAAATTGATCAAAATGAACATATATGCTGTTTCTTTTCTTGAAAAAAATATATATATATCACGGTTTCCACAAAAATATGAAGCAAAATATGTTTTCAACATTGATAATAATCAGAAATGTTTCTTGAGCAGCAAATCAGCATATTAGAATGATTTCTGAAGATCATGTGACACTGAAGACTGGAGTAATGATGCTGAAAATACAGCTTTGATCACAGAAATAAATTACTTTTTTAACATATATTCAATATATATTCAAAATATATCCAAACTTGTAATAAGAATCACAATATATGTTTTACTCTATAATGAATTCTGTATTATTGATTAAATAAATGCAGCCTTGGTGAGCATTTTTAAAAAAAAAAAAAAAACCAAAAAACAATCAAAACATCTTATCGACCAGAAACTTTTGAACGGTACAATGTTGTAGTGTTACTAAATCATCATTGGGTTCAAAATAAGCTTTAAGTGAATATTAGATGATGGAAAAGGTCATCTAAATGTAAAAAAAAATAATAGAAGTGTAGACATTTAAACATCCAATATCGGCCAACACCGATAAATAAAAAATAGTCTCTAATATCGACCGATAATGAATATGTACGATTATTGTACATTTATAACATTGCAATACACGATATCGCAAATCTCTATTTTTTTTTATTTTGTCACAAAATGTAACTAAACATTCGCAAAGCTCTTTAAATAAAGTTAGATATACAAGTATGCCCAATGTTAACTGCATACATACATTATACTAGTGCAGGCCGATATATATTATATAGCAAATCTCAACTGCTTGATTGCTTGTATTGCAAAAAATAAACTATATTATCATCCAACTCAAATATGCTAAATGCAACTATAAGACATGAAGATATTAAGATAAAATAAAAATTAACATAAAGCTGCTTTGATGTGCTTTGTGAAAAGCGCTACACAAATTTGACTACTGTATATACAAAAGTTTTAATTCCATAATCAGACATATTTGCAACTGAAACAAAATGTTAAATGAGAAAGAGCAATTTTGTTACATTTTGAAAACAAATTACAAATTTTAAAGACGAACATTCTATTTAGAATAACGTGCACTGATAAATAGTTCAAAAATAAGATTCTATTGACTTTAATGGTTCCACAGTTAGTTTAGATCACTAACGCTCACAACGAGCCTTGTCTTAGCAAAGCCTGCTAATTAAAAGTGTCTCTCTGTGATTGATTCCAGAGGCTAATAACATCCTGGGATGCTTTTGTCTTGAACTCGTTCTCAAGTAACCGACTCCAGCTGTCTCTGAAGGATTCCTCCAGCGTTCTGCAGCTACCCGCTGAATGATAAAATCACTCTGACCTAGATGCTGCGGCCCTCAAGAGACTCTCTCTCACAAGCCTCCCTGCCGTTTCGCTCTATGAATACGTAATTCTAATTTATGAAGCAGCCAGTAGCAGTGTGTGTGTGCGTGCGTACGATATACATATATATATATAAATACACACGCACGCACATACTCTGATGCCTCTATGAATGCATGCATGCCATTGTCCTAGTCAATCATCACGCTCCATTGTGTTGTTCTCCTTCAACAGAACCTTGTGATGTTGGTAGAGAAGTATAGCGGTGCCTGTGCTGATGGAGGAAAGCTCCAGGAAAAACTGACAGTCCTTGTTCGGCTAGGAATGATAAAGAAAAGGCATGATGGAGGAAAGATAAAGAATTCAGAAAGAGCGTTTCAGATGCACTCACAGTGAAAAAACACACATAGGAATAAGAAGCGCTGGCAGATGTGTTTGGAAAGGACACACACACACACACACACTTCCTCTGACAGTCTCTGGAATAATCTCATGTTAATGCTGACGGCCTGTATTTACCCTTAAGTGCACCCGAGTGCTCGGATGAACGCAATTTTTCCCAAGCCGAGAGAGAAAGAGGATTGTGAGTGTAAAACAGGGAGAGATGGAGTGTCATTGAGCTGTGGTAATTTGTAGCACGGATGACAATTTTGCAGTTTCCTGAGAAGACGCCACTTTATAATTGTGCCGAAGCGGCATCATGGAAAGATGAGGACTCGTTTACCTCACGAGAAAGAACCTGACAGTGATGAACACTCACTAGCAAACAGCAACATGTGCCATTTTATTAAACAGAATTACAAAAACAAGTTCAAAGCGACACCAGTCACACTGACAGTAAATTGGTTGCATGTTGGAGTTCCTACCTGACTAGGTGCTGAATCACTGTTTGCCCTCTCATTGGTCATCACATGCTGCTCATTTGCATAACGTGAACTCTACTTTGTCCCATCACTAAATGTCCCTTAAGAGTTGTATTTCCTATAAAGTTCCAGAATCAAGCATGCAGTGCTACAGAGTGAAAAAGTGAAGTGACATGTGGCCAAGTATGGTAACCCATACTTGGAATTAGTGCTCTGCATTTAACCCATCCAAAGTGCACACACACAGCAGTGAACACACACACACCGTGAACACACACCCGGAGCAGTGGGCAGCCATTTTTGCTGTTGGGGGTTCGGTGCCTTGCTCAAGGGCACCTCAGTCATGGTATTGAAGGTGGGAGAGAGCGCTGTACATTCACTCCCCCCACCTACAATCCCTGCCGGTACGAGACTCGAACCCACAACCTTTTGGGTTACGAGTCCGACTCTCTAACCATTAGGCCACGACTTCCCTTTGGCAATACTAGGGATAGTTCACCCAATCATCAAACATGCTCAACTAGAATATCTTCTCTCAAAATTAGTGTCCATTTATTAAAGGAATATTTCATCCAAAAATGAAAATTTGCTTTGAAATGACCACTTCGGACAACCAAGATGTAGATTAGTTTTGTCTTCAAGGGAACAGATTTGGAGAAATGTAGCATTGCATCACTTGCTCACCAATGGATGCTCTGCAGTGAATGGGTGCCGTCAGGATGAAAGAAACAGCTGATAAATACATCACAATAATCCACACCACTCCAGTCCATCAGTTAACATCATGTGAAGCCAAAAGCTGAAACAAATCCATAACTTTAACATCAAACCGTTGCTTCTGCTAAAATACTCTGTCCATAATATAGTTGTTTTCCAAAGTTCTCATCTGAATCAGGAGAGAAATATGAACAGATCGAGCACAGTTTACAAACAAAACAAATATGCGGGTGGATTTTAATGTGTGAGGACAAAAGGAGATGGACTTTTCCACTGGAGGAAAATTATGGACTCCTAAGTTGGCCAGAAGTGACAGTTAAAACATCTTAATGATGGATTTGTTTCTTACAAACACTCAGCTTTTGGCTTCACAAGACGTTAACTGATGGACTGGAGTGCTGTGGATTACTTGTGGATTATCGTGATGTTTTTATCAACTGTTTGGACTCTCATTCTGACGGCACCCATTCACTGTAGAGGATCCATTGCTGAGCAATTGATGGAATGCTACATTTCTTCAAATCTGATGAAGAAACAAACATCTTGGATGGCCTGAGGTGATTTAGACAGTTCATTTTGATGATCATAAGTCAAGTTATAATACTATAGTACTTTCATATAACCATGATTCTAAATGAATTCCATATTCATATACAATAGCATTTGCATTGTACGCCAAGGTATTTTAAAGTATACCATAGTATTGCAATGTTACTTTTCTTTTTTTTTTGACACACTATGGTTCAAACTTGAAGTTTGCCTGCTGCTTAACTGCATGTATAGCTTAGCAAACTACAGCTTCAAAGCAGCTTCCCAAGCATCCCTGCTCTGTACCGCCCTTGGCAATGACATAAACATCAAATCTGAGTGAAAAATATTCACAAAATAAAACAGATCGTCACAACTCCATCTCCGCTTCATAACATTCACACCAGATGATGTGAGACATTCAAATTATATGACAGCCGCTTTCAAAAAAAAAAAAAAAGAGAGGCTAATTTGCCTTTAAAGTTGACTGGATTTCCATAAAAACAAAAGAGCTGGAAAATAAACCCTTTAATGACACCACCAGGGCCTTTCGGTTTGTCGCATTGTCCCCATGAAGCCTGGAAAGGCAGATGTAAAAATTGATTGCTCTTTCCAGGGAACTAGAGGGGGGTAGAGCGAGCTTTCTAAAAATAAGGCATCCAAACGCTGTATATTGTGTGTGTGTGTGTGCACTCTATCTGCCGGTGTGATAAAGTCACTAGCAGCCCTTTATCGGCCGGTGAGGGGAAATATGCCTCCACCAGATTACAGCCCAACACTCTGCCAAGGTTATAAACAGCCTGTTATCTGCCGCACAAACACACAAATCCACACACTATCAGCACCCAAACATATGGGCCACACACACACACCAGACCTCAGCGGCCAACGCATGCATAATCACATGCATGCACGCAATACGCATTATATTGACCTAAAGTGAATCACTATTGAGCGCTGAAATAAAGGACGCAGTGTTTGTTTTGCACTCTCACTTCTGGCGCACATCTTTACCCTAGAGAACGGTGCTGGCAGCGCTAAAAGGGCCCGGCGTCTATTCCGCCGCTCTCAATAGGCTCTTTCTTCCCCGTCCCGTCTCATTCTGCAGCTTTTGTTGCTTGTTTGTGTTGATCTACAAATTAAATGAATCCGCTAGAAAATGCCTTACGGGTGGTGGGGGGGAGACAACGAGCGTGCATCTAGGAACGCCGAGTGACGATCGGCTGACAACACACACGTTCTAATCAATACAAGCAAACTCCGCAGAGGGGGTGTGGTACGCCGCGTTCAGGTCAAATGGAGAACAAGGGTTGGTGGGCATCTGCATGGGGCAGTCTGGTGTTCAATTTTTGTTTCTGTTGGTACGCCATGGGGTTTTCTCTGTGGTGTGGTTTTAGCTTTGGGGTGTGTAGGTCTCGTCGTGGGTTTTTTGGGTTTGTTGGTGGTCAGGGCGTGGGCTTTTGTGGGGTGCCATGGCTTTTTTTTGTTTGTGTTGATGTTTGGGGGTCGGTGTGTGGTGGAAGATTCGAGCATGACTTGCCGTGTGGGTTGGGTGGTCCTCGGAGTGGTTGGCGTGAGTGTGTTGGGTAGCGATAGTGGTGGTGAAAGCGTGTGGAAGGTGGACTGGCGTCGGTGTTGGGGGGTGTCCTGTGGGTTCGGGCAGTGGGTGGATGACGTGTCGCGGAGGACTCAGTAGCGGGTGCGAACACGAATCAATGCCGTGGGTGAAGGCGTGCACCACAGAACCTGACAGTGCAAGACGGGCCGTTTTGCCGAGATCTCGCCTGGCAGAAACACAGGCGCTTGCCATCACTGGTTTTCAAACGTCACTGCCAAGCCCTTACATACAACCAAATCCGAGGTACAAAAAAAAACCCGCATCATACAGTGGAGATTACAAATAACTTAGCCGGTTAAATTATAGTGCAAGACAAGACACAAGACATCTGTGTTACGAAGTAATGACAAAGAAAACACCAAGCCCCAATACGTTTAAAATGTAAACATAAGTTCTCGAAGAAATGTAATTAATTATATACGATTCAAATGGGTAGAAGGGGGGTCATAGCTCGCTATTTTTGTCGCACAAGTAGGATTATAACTATGGAGACGGCGGAGGTCATTGGCATACACACAACGGGTTAGTATGTGTGGCCATTAAAAAACGTCAAGGTCACATAAGCAAAAGTTTATTATATATATAAATATAAGATAATATATATAGATATTTAACTAAAATACACACACAAACACCCCCACGACACATAGGGGGGTGGGGGGGTTGTCCGTTGCGCGTGCCGCAAAGAGGGCTTACATGACTGCCTTGTAATTAGCGGTTATCATCGTGTATGCACTACTTCTTTATGCAACACTAGAGAAATCACTATACAGATTTACGCCTATTAGCTTATCGGCGCCAGACTTGGAGGAAACCCACAAACAGACCAAACAACACAAAACAACACCACATAAGGCTTATACCCCAGCAATCAGGCTAAAATATACTTGGGGTTCATATAACCAGGTTAAAGTACCGTCTCTAGCACAGAGATTACTATAATGTACTCCGTGCATTAGGCCTAAGACATCAGAGTCCGACTACAGAAGCCCTATCACAAAACAAAACCATCCACAGGGGGGACCATAACGGCGAGATAACCATGACCTTCACGTACTCAAAGATCGGTGCACAGAACCAAAAAGAGATCCAGCGTTGTATATTTTAAAATTGTTCTGACCAAATCTTAAAATAGAGTAAAATTTAACATAACAACATGAGTATGGCAACCAAGCGGCGCACACCAACCGGTGGGAGGACCTTGAGGATCTGACAAGAAAGCATGATATAGGGAGTGATCTCTTATACTTGAAGTGCATTAGGGCTTAATGGCCGTCCCAGGCTGAAATGAATTTTATTTTTGAATTGTGGGGGATATCAATTTTAAACGCATAAAGTACAATCCCTAAAATGACATAACAGGCGGGGGCTTCAAAAAAAAAAAAGGGGTAACAACACACACAGACGTGACATTGGACACCGGTCAAAGAAGTAGAGCGAACATTGTGCAGTAGTTTTTATTAGTAGCCGGGCGAGAAAAACCCAGTGGGTCCAATCACGTTTTCAAGGAGCCCATTTCTTTATTAGGGGACCGAGCTCCCACCGTTGGTTTCACACCCTAAAAGTATAGGTATCTGAGGGCACACATAATTAATACTGTAGGTATCTCTACAGTTATAAATAATTCCAGACAATATAGGGAGGGGGTACTCAAGGCTTAACTTTTGTATTCGCATACCGTCAAATGTGTTCACATGCTCCGTCGCGGATTATCAAAAAAAGGATAAGAGAAGTTGCCCCATCCTTGCAAGCCAGTTTGAAGACCTTCCTAGATCATGGCTCCAGACTGCGACCAAATAGTTGCTCATTTTTTCTGTGACTAAATTTTGTTTGCACTGGTTGTGATAACGAAATCAGCCACATTTTTTGATTAAGCTCCACCATTTTCAACAGTGGAAGGAACTGCACAGCGCAGACCAATTATCTGCAAAAGACAGCAAGGAGCGACTGACCGTTCCGACCGCACAGCGCTGCATGAAACGCAGTGAAGAGACCCATTTGAATATATTAATCTGGAGCAAAAACGGAATATTTCATACAGTGTGTTTGTGCTCTCCTGTAATGATGAGGCATGGAGAGGGAGAGATAGATGAGCGGAGAACTACAGCTCAGCGTTAATGAGTGGAGGGTTCAAAAGAAACGCATCTCGGTCCTCTCTGGCGTCTCCTGCACTGCCAGTCGCTCTGTGATCTGAATATCTCTGCCTTCATAAAAGATTCAAGCACTATTGACTTCCTGGTTTGGTTTCCCCTGCATTGTATCACCTTGCAAAATACTGCTTCACATTCATCCGAACCTCCACAGGAACAACAGTACACAGATAATGAGGAGGAGGAGGAGGAGGAGGAAGAACTTCAGCATCCTGTTTTCAAACAGAAAAGTGTTAGAAAAACAGCCCTGGTAAACACTAGGATGTTGGGATTGTGCTTTAAATATGGATGCGGAAATCACCATATGACTAGTCAGTGGGAAGAAGTAGGTGACTAGCAGGCTTAAAGGGATAGCTAACCCAAAAATGAAAATTGTCATCATTTACTCACCATCAGGTTGTTACAAACTTTGTTACAAAGTTTCTTTCTTCTGCTGAACTCAAGAGAAGATATTCTGAAGAATGTTGGTAACCAAACAGTTGCTGGTAACCATTGACTTCTATAGTATGGAAAAAACACTATGGAAGTCAATGGCTAACGTTAACTACTTGAGCATTCTTCAAAATACGAGCTCTACGAAAGACCGTAATGTAGATCATATGGCTATTTACACCACTTTGAGCACTTGGAATAACCAGATGATTTTGCACGTTTTTAATGAAGAGAAAGTTACTTGAATTATGTTGCAGTTACATTTTAAAGTTGAATAGTTTGTTTGTTTATTAATTTGTTTAACGCCACGTTAGCATCAGAGCTATATCTACGTGGCAAATACAAGGTCAGCATCAGAATCCATAGAATTTTTAATTATTATTAATATAATCTCAAATAGTCTCGCCTCTCGTGCTCGCTGAATTGTGTAAAAAAAGCTCGAACTGTTATTTTTAATCAGTCCATGTCCTAAAAAAAAAAAAAAGTTCATCTATTCAATAATGTGCCTCATGTATTAAATAAAGTGACTGTTAATAAATCTTGTGGTTGACTGTCAAATTAAAAACAGCGGTTCTAAATAAACATGTCTGAGATCATCAGGAAACAGAAAACAAGTCTGAACAGCACCTTTGGTGTCCACTGTCCAGCACATTATAAGAGATTTAATGAGCCATTTGAGATTTTAATGTGCATTTCACTCTTGCTGCTGATTTGAAAAAGATGCTCAGTTCTATAAAGTATAGATGTCCAAGGAATACACTGTGCAGGTCGTAAAAACATGACCCACACACAATGCACAACAACACATCATCACACCTATCAAACGCAAAACAATAAAGTATTTTACTTCTCATACAACCCTGCATAACACGTCATTCCTCTGGTCAATGGTCAACCATGGAATTAATTGAAATAAAAAGGCTTATCAAAAAAAATCGTCATGTAAAAGAAACAAAAAAAATAAACTACGTACATCAGCTACGTAGGCCTAATACGGGGCTTATTCTGTAAATGTTAACCCTTCGACGCGGAGACTTTGACCTCACATACTGCCAAAGCAGAGACACCGAACTGGAAATGCTCTTCTATTCAATCACTGTCCATTCTAGAGATGATCGTTTCTTGCAACCCAAACCGGGGCGAAAAAAGCAGCACTCATGCTCATAATTCTAGAGAGAAGGAATAAAAAGCGCATCCGAGCAGTCGTCATATCACGAGCACACACTCCAACCCTGAGCTCAAACTGGGATGTAATTATTTAGAGACAATTTTCACATATAAATTCTGTGAAAACACATCTCACAGTGTAACCGGTTTAATCACAGCGGGCCGCTTTGACGCCGTATTACATGCTAATATGCTGCAAAACTAATGCTCCAGGTCATAATTCACGCCAAATGTACAAAAAAAGAAATATATATTTATTTTAGTGCTGTCAAAATGATTAATCGTGATTAATTGCATCCAAAATAAACGTTTTTGTTGACATAATATACATGTGTGTACTGTGTATATATTTTTACGTATTAATACACACTCTATCTATTTAGAAAATATTTACATGAATATTTAATTCGTTATAAATTTTTTATTATCGATAATAATACTTAATATACCAATATACAAATTTTTCCTTAAATAATACGATGCATGTGTGGTGTATTATATATACTAATAAATTACAGAGGGGGGGAGTAGTGCGCAACATACCACACACATATTTTATTGTAAACAAAAATCGTTTATTTGGATGCCATCAGCACGATTAATCAGTTGACAGGCACTATTTTTTTAAACATTTTGTAAAGTATTTGTATTGTGGTTTGTGTCGGGGACAATCATTCTGGGTCAAAGACAATAAATGGAAAAGCCAAAATAGTGTTATAATTCGTATTTTGTAATACAGGGTCATGATAACACTACGAGATCGTTTGGGTTGTCAATTCCAACAAGTACTCTAATGACTTATTTTATATATAATCTCTGTAAGAACAAATGGTCAAAGTCCCTCAAATTAGAGAAAGACACCAATCTTTACCAGAACTCTACTATATTAATACATTTGTTTGGTTTTAACCAGGTTAAAATCCCTGACCAGACGGCACAAACAGCCAATAAAATACATAGTTAAATAAATAAACCTAAGAACCATCAAAATCAAAATAAAGGATACCTAACATAAGACAGTAAAGAAACAGTATATATATCTCAGAATATTTTTAATATTCCTGTTTTGTCACTCAGACATCTTGGTATATTTCTGCTTACAACTAGCACATAAAAACATATTTGCTTACAGGAAAAGAAATACAATTCAAGATATATTCTGCAAAAAAGAAAAAAAAAAAAGGAGAAAAATCGTGTCATTTAAAAAATGTTTTTTACAGGAAAACAAGACAAAAACACTAGTGAGAATTGACTTTTCACAGTGATAGTGACGAGACTCTGAAGGCAAACTGCCTGATGGAAAATCTGATGTTTTTTATGGATCTGTGCGAGCTGCATTTGTTTTCCTGAACTCTGGCTGCTGATTCCAGGACCGTCGAGAGCTTCCTGAAGTCAAAAACCTGAGACAGCTCGACAGCCCCAGTGTGGAAAATCATCACTGATTTTTGGACGAGGCACAGATGAACAGAGCGATGAGAAACGGTCATATTTCTCTCCGACGACAAGAATTTCATGAAGTCACTGCACATTGATTAACAGCAGCTGTCGATTTGTTAGTCTCCAGTGTCTCTCTGTCAATTATCTGATTGTAGACGTGAGTACAGACATCAGACACGGAGCTGACAGAGTATCTTCCCACCGCCCCGCGCTCACAAACCACCCGCATATTGACAGCATGTCGAGTAATGCAGCAACATCTATTTTAATTCAGCGTTTGAATATTAAAGTCTGTCAGAATGAGTCATGGCGACAGACTGCAAACTAGGAGCAACAAAGAAGCCATTTTTCAATCTAATAGCCGTTTCTTGTCTTCTACTTTTGGTGTGAACTCTGCAACTTTAATTAAACTTCAGTACGGAACCATGGTTCGCAAAAACATCAATATTTCATTCAAACATTACAATTATGACAATCTCAGCAAAGAAATGGCTTAAATTGCACAGAGACGTCAAACTTGCTCAGATTTTACAAAAATAATGTACATAAAAATGTTAACCCAAATATACAGTGTGAAAATGTAAATACAAAGGTTTCATTATTAATCAGTGACCCTGGTTTAACACTTTCATGTGTGAAAAGTGTATAATCTTATGGAAGCTTGTTTCCGCAACGGAACAAAAATAAAAATGGTAATTGACTTTATCTCACAATTCAGACTTTGTAACACAAATACAAGATATAAACTCAGAATTCAGGCTTTATTTCTCAAATTCTCAGTTTATATCTTGCAAAGTTTATATCTTCACAGTTTACATCTCGCAATGCATTGTCATCTGAATTCTGAGTTTACATTTCACAATTTTTAGTTTACATCTTGCAATTCTGAGTTTACACGGGGCTCCAGACAAAAAAAAAATCACTTAAGGAGCCATTGGCTCCTATAAGAAACAAAACTAGGCGCCAAATCATTTTTTTAAGTGCCACAGAATGTGTTTTATTTCTTTCTCTCTCTCTCTTTTTAAACACTTTAATATTTCAGTCATACTGTCATGTGTTTATGTCTGCCCTCCTTTTACAGCATTACAGCATTCCTGGGAACTAAGGTTCACTTAAAGTGGGAACTAAATGTCTTTTCCAACTTCAGAACTATATAGTCACAAATAATGGTTCATTCCACAGAACCTGTGCCAATATCACAGACAATAACTATGTCAGCATCACTTGGCCATTGAGTGCAGCTTGGGCTCCTCCTCAAAGCATCCTATAAATGCTGTCATATGTCCTGCACACATCCAGTCTGTTTTTCTTCATTAGTAACATAGAATTTTATCTTTAGCTTGCATTCGTTCTTATCATGTAGACAACTGGTTAAAAGTAAAATGTGAATATGCAATATAGGGCATATATTTACTAAAATGCTCCTCTATATAGTTATTTTTTCTAGCTGACTGATGTATGCTGAATGGTTATTTTGAGGTAAATGATTGTTACGTGGCATTATTTACAAGTTTTCCACATTTTCTGCAGTTTGAAACACTGAATGAGCATATACATGAGACATTTCAGTAAGATCTACTGTATCTTATAATATACCTTTTGATGTCCATTCATGTTTATTTCGCACTATAGTAGTAAAGAGAAAGATATGATGGGTTCACGTGCCGCTTGAACTGAGGCGCTAAATCGATCGCTCATGCCGCATTAAAGAGCAGCAAAACGATATTTATTGTTTGAATTTCGTTATGAATTTGGTAGATTTTTAAAGCTGATACTTTGTTTATTAAAAGGTAACAGAGCACAAAGCTTATTGCGATTATTGGACGGCAAAATAAAAACCGAACACAGCATTCAGACAAAAGATCTTGATAACAAGAAGCCATATTAGTATGGATTATAAATGAGAATTGTTAACGATATTGCCAATATCCACATACCTGTTGTAGTTTGTTCAAGCTGTGCACGAAATAAACACTGCTTTCCTGCACTTTTACTTCGCACATCTCCGTCATTTTCGATCTCTCTCGTCCTGCACAACCGGAGCTGCTTTCAGCGGGTGTTCGTCAGAGATGAGCACGGTTTCAAACTCTTTTTTCCACTAAAACTTTGATGCGCATCGTCTCAGTTTATTACATCAACATAACAAAAGATGTGATCACAAAACAAGCAGGAAAAAAGGCATTACATGCACATTTTTAAGTCATAACATGTAAATTTATATAGTTGCCAGTGGTGACCTCAGCAAAAATATCACTTGCAAATACAACCGTTTTAGGTGCAGTATGGTGCCCTGTACCTTGCAAATCTGAGTTTATATCTCACTATTCTCTGTTTATATCTCAGAATTCTCAGTTTACATCTTGCAAATCTCGCAATTCTTAGTTTATATTGTAATTCTGACATTTTTCTCAAAATGTTGAGATATGGGGCTCCATCATACACCTGGCGCCAGGCGTGACGCAAGTGTTTTTTGCTAGTTTCAGCCCGACGCAGTTGTCATTTTTACGTCCTGCGCCACGTTGTTTAAATAGCTAATGCATTTGCGCCCATTTGTGCGCTCTTGGGTCTGAAAACGAGGTGTGTTCAGGCGCGTTGCTATTTTGAGGCAACTAAAATAGACTGCGTTATTGACCAACAAAAACCTGGTCTAAAGTCAATGGCGCAGTAGTTTTTTGTTATTTAAACGAGCACGTTAGTATATTAGGTGGGTCCACTTCGCGCGTACACTCTGCTTATTTTACACTCATACATACATACATAATACTACACACAAACACACACACCACACACACACACACACACACACACCACAACACACACACACACAACACACACACACAAACAACACCCAAACACACACACACACACACCCCACAACACACACACGCCAAATATTAAAAGTCAAAGACGTACAATGTAAAAGATTATTATTGTGTAGGCTAGATAAAAATAAATATGTCATAATGGATAGTCATTGCATGTATCAGGATTAGGCTACCTATTTGCTCGCGCACAAGCAGCTCTGTTTCATCTCTAGAGACGCATTCTGTCTTTGCGCTTGCAAATTCCGCCGTGTAAATAGCAAATTCGCCATGGCACGAGCGCAGCTGGCTCTTAAAGGGAATGGGAGATGAGACTCTGATTGGTTTATTGCACGTTACGCCCAAAACACACCCATGACTCATTAGGAGAATAGGCACAACCCTTTTTGACCGGGCGCACCGACCGTTTTTCCCGTCGTTAAACTAGCAAAAGTGGATTTGGACATGCCCTAAGTGCACCTGCGCCGTGCGCTTTAGACCTTGCACTTAGATCATTAAAATAGGGCCCATAAACTCACAACTCACACAAACACTTTTTTATTTTTTGTTCCGTGACCGAAACAGGCTTTCATGTTATTTTCTAGATTTGGATTCTTCAGAGACTTTAATGAAAAGACACGAAACATCCTGACAACCCTTTCCAAACGTACCAAGATGGAAACCATGCAGAATGCATCAGTTTTTGTTTTGCAAACACTGTCTTTCAAAACCCACGGCTCGAAATGTGCAAGCGACAGTCGATCCGATGCGAGTCTGTTAGTAATGCAGCAGGTCAATAACAAATGGTTCAATCGAAGGCATTTGGCTTTAATTAGTGGAGCATCTCAAGACCGCACACATTAATCAAAGAGCACATCAGACACAAATGTGTCTCTCGTATGACAGTCACACAATCACATTTCCCATGTACTGCAGCACACACACACACACACACACATAGTGATGAAAAACTGTAGCTCAACCCACAGTACATCATATTGTTTGAAGAGGGAAAGGCTGGGATATTAAATCCATATGGACCATGCTTGAAGCTCATCCATATTTCCAACAGATACAGAGCTGGACTTACTAAAATCATTAATGTAAAGCCTCTGTGAGAGTGGAAACTAGTGCAATTATCTTTCAGGAAGTTGCACATGCTTCAGTCAAAGATGACCATATGTATCACCACATGAGTCATTTTTTATAACAAATGCTGTACAGTACTTTTTTAATTCGGAATTTACCAAAAGGTCAGATCATGCATAATAATATGCATAAGAAAATCTGCAAGTTGCATAAACTATTATACAATTTTGATTGGATAAGCCACGTTTGAAGCATTCTTTGGAATGACTTGCCAGTGGAGATCAGAATGGCCCGTAGCCTGTCTATTTTTAAGTCTCTTTTAAAAACCCATTTGTTTTCATTGGCCTATTAGGACTATATTCTTGCCAATTGTATTTCCTATTTGTGTTTTAATTTTCTGGTTGCAGTTTTTGTGTTACTAAATTTTATGATGACGTTTCTTACTGTGAAGCACTTTGGTCAGTCTTGTGGCTGTTTTAATGTACTATATAAATAAAGTAAACTTGAAACTTGAAACTGTGATCAACATCAACTGAATCACTTCATATGTTTGCATTATTCCATATTTATTCATTCTCACGTATAAAAAAAACATCATGCTCAATAGCTGTATGTGCTACTTCAAAATGTTTGGGGTCAGTGACTTTTTTTTTTTGGAAAGAAATTAAAACTTTTATTCAGCAAGAATGCAATAAAGTGATCAAAATTGTCTGTGAATACATTTATAATGTTACAAAAGATTTTTATTTCAAACAAATGCTGTACTTTTGAAATTTCTATTCATCAAAGAATCATGAAAAATAAATGTATCACGGTTTCCACAAAAATATTGTGCAGCACAACTGTTTTCAACATTGATAATAATCAGAAATGTTTCTTGAGCAGCAAATCAGCATATTATTATGATTTCTGAAGATCATGTGACACTGAAGACTGGAGTAATGATGCTGAAAATTCAGCTTTGATCACAGAAATAAATAGATATATATTCACATAGAAAATTGTTATTTTAAATTGTAATATTATTTCACAATATCACAATTTTTACTGAATTTTTGAACACATGCAGCCTTGGCCGGCAGAAGAGACTTAAAAACATTCAAAAAATCTTATCAACCACAAACATTTGAATGATAGTGTAAATGCATCAAGCAAAATGTCTACAATCACAGCATGTATAAACACTGTAGCATCACACCACCCATCCGAACTCCAAAGTTGTTCAGTTTTTCATTCTGCAGTTGTCAAGTCTTTGGTCTGCCCTTGATTTGGGAGAGCAGTCAGTGAAGCTGAAGGGAGTTTGGGTTTTGGTACTGAACTACAGAGCACATTAGGTCCCTCTCCTGCATAGAAAGAGGCTGAGACGGAGGGAACGCAGGAAACAGACTTTAATAATTGAGCGGAAGGCTACAGGCAAGGCCTGTCTGAAGGGTAGTACCTTTAAAAGATGTATGTCTCTGGAGGGGCTGGTCCAGATCACATGGGCATTGCTTCAAACTTCAAGATGAACTTGAAACCCTTTAAAGTTAACATGAAACACCATTCACTACCCATTTGACTTTCAGAACGTGGCATATTCTGAGTGGAACAGGATATTAAATGAGAGCGGAACTTGATTTTATCCAATTGGGAACTAATTGGATAATGAGCATTACTTTTGGATGGACAGAAATTCTGTGCACAAAGTCTACAGTGATTTGTACAAGATCCATACAAAAATTCACAGAGACATTTGGAAATGCAACACGCACCAACCATCTTCCTATACTTGAAATGAGAAGTGCTTAAAAACCTTCGGTTGGCAACAAAAGAGAAGCTTTAGGACTCCCTGTGGATTTCCATCAAAGTAAAAGTTTGATTGATGAACATTTGAAAATGAATTAAGACAGCCATAAATATTAATATTGTAATTTTACAGTTACAAAATAAAATATATGTAAAATATAATATATAATAATAATAATATAAATAAGGATACTTACTACAATACACTATTATTAAATGCTTATTTTTTACAGCGAAATTTACATGGTTATATTTATTGATTGTTTTTGTTGTTTTTATATTTAATATTTGTATTAGTAATATAATAAGGTAATAAAAGTTAAAATAATAATAATAAGAATAATTAATTAGTAACGCTTATTTTACAGCGATATTAAATGGTATTAGTTATGATTGTTTTTATTTTTTTATATTTAATATTTGTATTTAGTAAATAATAAGGTAATAATAATTAAATAATAATAATAATACTATATAGCCATATTGATAAATAATTACAACCGTTTGGCCAAATTGAGCAGTCCTACAAACAAGCACAGAAAATAGTTTTAGTTTTGTTAGTTTATTTGTTTTTGATCAGAAAAATCACAATTCAATTTTTTCCCAAATGCACCAAAATGTTTTTTTCCCCCAATGTTAAACATTATAGCATGATCTACTTCACATGAGCCCTAATATGCGTCTCACAGCAACACGCTGTGGCTGGTCACTTCATTTTGATCAGACAGTCTCTTATTGACCACAATAAGCTACAATGTAAACCAGACTTTATGCTGATGAAGTATGAAATAGAATATATTTCTTTACATAAAAACCATAAACCTGAGCTAAAAGGCAGCTGATATTCCCGACGCAGACGCTGTTCCTGGTTTTATGAGGAATCATCACCTCTGATGTGTTGTGTTGTGTTGCCCTGTCATTACCGCTCAGACCTAAATTATTGATCGTGAGCGTTCATCAGCATCGCAGTCACGTCCCCGAGCTACTGATCCGTCCCCAACACAGCCACTGAAATAATTAGGAGGATTTCTCATTAAGGGAGAATGAAAAAAGAAGGCCGAGAGAGACAGAGGGGGTTCTGGGTGTTAAATATCTTCCCCTGAGAGTCCAGAGCGTTCAGATCACGCATGTCTGCTGAACGCGTGAGGAGATGACAGGTCCTTCACCGCAAAACACGCACTGGAATAAAATATCAATACAGAGAGAGAGAGAGAGAGAGAGAGGAAGCTATATGAATGAAGATGTTATGCAGCTCTGCCAAATTAATGAAGAATGCCACAATCTGAAACCAGTATTTATCAGCACGGGCCTGCAGTTTAATTAGGAATACAGGCGTTTTTTTTTTCTTCTTTTTTTTTTCTCTCATGGGAAAACAGGAAATATTATAAAACTTTAAAGCTGTTTAATACAAATAATAAAATAAAATGGTGTCATTAAGACATCTATAATGTTACAAAAATATTTATATTAAAAAAACGATTTTATTAAAAAATGCAGCATATGTTTAGCCCAGAGTTATTAGTAGTTTTACACATATTGTAAAATAAAAAGGACTGTATTAACATTTATTTTAAATGTATTTTAAATTTAAAATAAAAATGTTTTAAAATGAATTAAAATTGTAATGAATTAAAAGTATAATGCATTAAAATGTACAGCATAGCCTACATACTGCAGGAATAATAAGACTAGTATGTTAGCATGCTATTCTGAACAGCCAGTTTAGGCCACACCCCTCATTACTGGGAGGGTTCATTATGCAAATGATGATGCTGGAGCAGTAACAAGGAGAAGCACACGCTCTGTTATGGTTTGCACCGCCGGGGCCTCCCTCTCCCAGATCACTCATACGGAATCATGGCCTAATAGCATCCCATTACCATAATTGCCAACACAACTAGTGTTCCGTGTCTCAGTGCTTCTGAGCCGCTCCGGCGCTCGAGAGATAGAGAGAGTGAGAGTGTTTCAATAGCCAAACGAAGGCCACTCCTGATGTGCTTTTTGGTGTTTGCATGTGTGAAGAAGGGCCGTTTGTTTTGTGAAGACCCCGTGAGGACCTTCGCTCTTCACAGCACTTCATATTCCGCTGATGAGTGAACGTCAGCCTCCACTGCTGAATTCAGAATCACACTCCCATTACTTTTCAATTAATCCTTAATTAAAATACATCATGCTTCCGAACCAGCAAATCTCTCTTAATATTCAAATGCAGAGCATTTGAGGATATTTACATATCATTAAATGATGCTGCACATTTATGTCTTTGGACAAACAAAGGCAGGATGCAGTAAAGGTGGTTGGTCGAATTGTTTCAGAATAGCCATGCTACCAAACTGTAGAATAGCATGCACATTTATATATGTATGGAATACCTGTGACAAAACATGCACAGCATGTGTCACACAATACTGTCCCACAAAGCAAAGCGACCTTATATTTGCAGTGACAAATGATCCCAATTACATTATCAGTCATATCAGCTGGGATTTGAGTTTGTTGACTCTAGGGCTGCAAATAATGATTATTTTGATAATCAATTAATCGAGATATTACATGTTATTGATTAAAATAATCCTTTAATAAAAAATTTAAAAATCAATTATTTATAAAATTGTTTTCCACGTGTTGTCTAGTGTGCAATTTTTGTGTATATATTATATTTTCTTTTGAACTATTCAAAGAATCCTCAAAAAATGGTCTCAGTTTCTACAAAGATATTGGGCTGCACAATGTTTTTCAACAATGATTATAAAAAGAATTGTTTCTTGAGCAGCAAATCAGCATATTAGAATGATTTTTTTAAAGGATGATGTCAATAATAGGATAATAGGCATATGTTGATAATATCTACACTTATACGATTATTAAAATATAATTTTAATAAAAAAATTATAATAAATATAATCTATATAATATAATAACCCATATGTACTTAAATAGTGTGTCAACATCCTGCCCAATGTTGTTCTCCAAATATTGTTCAATTTGAAAGGCAATGGAAACAAATACTGTGAATGTATTTATGCAGGCTACGTGCAATTAAACATTATGTTTTATTTAAACTGAATGTTTACCATTTTAAAGTAGAAGTTAAAACACTGAATTAAAAATGACTTTTAAATCATTTAAATAATATGCTCTGCTTCACATACTATCTTTGAAAAACAATACAGTATACTGGTCAGTATTCAGTGTGTAGTAAGGATTCAGTGCTGAGTCTTCATTAGCAGACAGGAATCTCTCTAGATGCCTAAGCTCCGCACAACGTCCCTGGCCAGACACACCCACACACACACACACACACACACACACACACACACACACTCCCAAAGGAGACACACAGCTCTGATGAATTGATTGACAGCATTTTCCATCTGCCAGTGCTGACAGAGAAAGAGAGAAAGAGAAGGCCATTTCTGCTTGATTTCAACAGGGACACACACACACACACACACACACACACACACACGCACACGCATGAACAAAACACACACCACACCCATTTAACCACATCAAAACACTAAAATCATCATTAAAACATAAATGCAAGGTTTTATATTGAGCTCTATCCTTACAGAATGTCCTGTGATTGTGATGTATCTGAATTGAAAAACACTGTCAAAACACTGGTGGTTCTTCTGCACATCTTGAACTAGCTTAAGATGGTTTGCTGGTCTTATAACTGCACCATGCCTGTGGTCCAGCTGGTCTGGCTTCATGGTTTTAGAGCAGTTTTGGGCATTTGTCTGCAAATGATTGACCATCTAAACCAACAAACCACCTTAAGCGGTTTATTTCAGCAGGGAAAGCAGAACTGAAACGTCTAATAGACAGAAAAGAAGCCCTTGTCACCATACAACTCAATAACACGTCCACATCCGTCACGCTTCCTTCATGACAACTAAATCAGCACAATTAGCAGGCCACGCTAAACACTAACTATTCCATCAAAAACAGACAAATTACCTAAATCACAATCTCTCATTTTATCATCAACAGTGAAACTCTTTTAATCCAGAATGCGATCTTTAAATACACTGCTTTTGACATTTATGATATTATGATTCATTTGAGAAGCTAATTTTATCGTGAATGTGTCTTAATCTGCTCTCTGGCTCAAAAGTACGTACACAAGATTTCTAGTGCCCAAATTCATGTTTACAATGTTTCTTCAACAACAAACAATAAGCTAATCTGTACATTTAAGCAAAACATTTTTATATATTAATGATTCGTGTATTTAGGACACAACTAGATGAGCCCCAGAAACAGGGATGTTTCCCCATGAAGACCTTGGCTCAGACGGCCAACGGGACAAGACCACAGAAACCAGAGAGCCTTCTGCACAATGTGACTTTGCTGCAGCCTGGAACTGAACTGCTGGTTTGGTCTGGTCAGAGGAGAACTGGCCCCCCGACTGAGCCTGGTTTCTCCCAAGGTTTGGAGCCATTCTGTCACTGATGCTCTGGCTTGCTTAGTTGGGGACACTTAATTTCCAGCGATATCGTCAACTTGATTGCACAGATGCTATTTAAACTGAACTGAGTTGGATGATGACATCACTGAATGCAATGATGAACTGTTCGTTAACTGAAAATTGAGTGTTACTATTGTCATTTTGCATTATTGAAACACAATATTCCTAATTAATGCTGTTCAGTTGCTTTGAAACAATCTGTATTGTTAAAAGCTCTATATAAATATAGGTGACTTGACTTGACATTTTTATTCTAGTAATGAAATTAGCCATAGCAAGACAAAAAAATTATTTAAAGAAAATACATTATTTAAAATATATTACCGTATTTTCTCTAAAAATAAGTTGCGAATTGCATTGCTGAGAAGAAAAAACAGATAAGTCACATTTACATTCAGAAATAAAGTAAAATGCCTATAAATAAAACAAAAAAATATGCTATGAACATGTATTTTATTTCCCCTCACTCCACAACAAATCTTGTAAATTTAACGAATAATTACACAGAATTGGCAAGTAATGAATTGAATTAAACATGACATTTTGAGTCACTTTGAAATACATTGTAGCACATGGAAAATACTAATTTATTCAAATATAATTAATTCCTTCACAGAATGAAAGGTGATTTGAGACATTGCTAGTGGTCCAATTAAATATATTTGAGTTTGAGAAAACTGTTTAATTTCTAAAACTTTCCAGGGCCAAATCTGTCCATAGTTGACACAACACCCTATCTAGGGAACGAGAGAGTGAAATGAGACGCAGCCGGGAACAGCTAATACAGTCCAGCACAGCATCTCAATGTGATTCCCTCAGTAAGCGTCTCTAAATCCGTCTCAGCCAGGAACTCATTAATTTTGTGCTACAATCAACATCTTCAGCCCACTATACGACCATCAGCCTGACTCATTCCTCAAACACCACCACAATTTCCAGCCTTGCAACCACACGCTGTTGATTATTGACCACAATGTTGAAGCCAATGACTGCTCACCCACCCACACACACAGTCTCGCACACGCGCTCTTTTCTCCAGCAGTTTTCATTTGACACCCTGAGCCGGGGTAACGAGGTGAGGAGAGAGGAGCCGCAGTGGAATTCATTAGCCGTGCCACTGCAGGGTCCTCTCTTCCACCGTTAATGACATCGGAGGCTGGAGAAAAACGAGACAGCCCAGACACAGGATGAAATAAACATGAGCGCTGTCAGCACTGAAGCTTCGGGCTAAAGGGACGGCGAGAGCCTGGTCTGAAGACCTCCAGCCCTCAAAAGATCACACCAGATGCCTCCGGGACCCTCGGCGTGATTCTGAGCTGCATGTTATTAGGGCCTGATGAAAGCAAGAAGAGCTGTGGATGGAAACGTAGGGGTGGACAGCTGACTTGCTGTAGCGGTTATATCGCGCGGTAGACTAGTGTTTGCACGGCTCTCAGTGGGCAGGACAACTTTTGGCTATTTACACGACAGACTGACGGGTAAACACAGAGAAATGCGAAAATGCAGAGATGTGCGCCATACAAGTCGAGAAAGAAGCAGCTGTTGGGGGCGGAGCCAAAAGCTGGCTATTCGAATGTGGCTCATCCAATCAGAGCTCACAATATGCAAATGCAAATGCAAATTTTAAAGTAAAACCATAAAAATTTAAATAAAAAAACATGTATTATCTGAAACAAAATAAACGTTAACTGAAATAAAATAAAAACAAACTCTAACATATTTATTTAAGCTACATTCAGTCAGTGTAACTTGAAGTACTAAAAATAACTAAAACTGAAATAAACTAAAAACGAATTAATAAAAATGAATAAAACTATAGAGACATATTTTTAAACAACGATATCACTTTACAATGAGGTCTCATTTGTTAACATGAACTAACAAGCAACAATTATGTTTAGTCAGCATTGATTAACCTTGTTAATGTAGTTTATAAAATGTTTATGGTTCATGTGGTCACAGTGCATCCAACCTTGATTTTAAAATGACTTTGTAAAGGTTGAACTTAACCATAATAGATTAAATAAATTGCTGTAAAGTATGCTCATGTTTATCAATATAGATAATAATGTTAACAAATGAAACCATTATTGTAAAGTGATACCAAAAAAGATGAAGAAAACTAACAAAACACCCAACAACAAAAGTACTAAAACTTTAACTAAAATTAAAGAGAAAACAGAAAATATAAAAATCAAATCAAATTCAAAATATTAACAAAAAATATAATAGTATATCAATAATACTAAAATAACACTGATATACAGACAGGCACGAATATTCAATAAATAGTTTTTTAAAATTAATCACTGGAAAAGTACATCTTTAACCAAACTATTATACTGTGTAATATTATATATATATATATATATATTATATTAAATAAACACACCTTACATGGTGATAGATAGAAGATAGATAGATAGATAGAAAGAAAGATAGATAGATAGATAGATAGAGATAGATATAGATAGATATAGATAGATATATAGATAGATAGATAGATAGATAGATAGATTTAATTTATTATTTATTGATTTTCAAAAATGACTATATTGTAATATATACCATGACTGTGAGATCAAATCTAATCATAGCACGATGTAAGATTGTGGTCATACTGCTCAACCCTGAATCACACCACGTTCAAGACAAGAAAAATCCATCACCATTCGTCACTGGCAGCAACAACATCTACATTCACATCTGCAATTAAATAATTAACGTGAAAGCAGCGCTCGGACCCCGCTGGAATATATTAAACACACAGCCATCTTTGTCAGCTTCACTACAGATCAATTGAAATGGCAAGGAAAGAACATGCATGCAGGAAATGGAAATGTGTGTGTTGGCTGCGCTGCGATCTCCATGCGGCTCTGCATTAGTCTCGTGTCACCTCTGAGTGGAAGCGTGTCAGGTTCTGCCAGTCTGAACAGCGGGAGAGTCAAGACCCAAAATGCCCAGAAAGTGACAAGTTAGACTTCTGTTAGACATTTCTCTTCTGTTTACATGCACGAAGAAATGGATTCAGAAATGTTGTATTTCTGATGAGTGCGTCCAGATGTGATTTTGGCGGAAAATCTTGAGAATTCTGCGGAATAGATCTAAAAACGTGTTTCTCCTGGGGATGAAAAAAAGCAGGAGCATCTGTAATTTCATTCATTCAAAGATTGCTGCAATACAGCTCATGTTTAAGTTGGCATGAAAAGAAAATTCACCATATCTACTTTCTAAATGCATATTATAGATCTTATTGTAAAGGATCGTCTGTTGGCATGCTTCCTTTTTTAACCTTGTGATGTTTAAATCAAAATAATGACAGAACATCTTCTGGTGAGAAGACATGCGTCTCTCTGGAGACGTGTGCCAGACTTCTCCAATCATTTAGTCCTTTCTGAGCACATTTTTAAGTGCAACGACCTACGTCTCAAAAACTAATCAACAACAAATGGACTGAACCGAGTCCCAAACCAACATTTTCCCACACTCAACATTGTACGACACAATACGGAAGAAAAGATCTGTCACTACTTCCCTTTCATTGCGACTTTAACGTGCAAATAGTAGCATTTCAAAAGAGCATAATCAAGTATATTGATTTTTTTCCATTTAATTTATCCCAGACATGTGTGATATTTAAAAATATATATAATTTAATCCTGAGTGAACTATACATTTTGTTGCCAATTTTGTCAACAAACCCAAAAACCTTTCGTAAATAAACATGCAATAATGTATCATATATTGTTTCCAAGTAGTGTATATATTTGTGAGTTACCATTTAATTTATGTCAAACATTTGTGATATTATATATATTTTTTGTAAAAAGAATATTTCGTTAAGAAACATGCAATAACTTGTATTGTATAGTTATTTTTTCCACTTTATTTATTTATATATACACTGTATTATTACTGTGCAGTATAAAAACTTTGCTAATTTTTACTATGGAGCAAAAACAAAGTGTGTTTTGTCTAACCAAAAATATTTTGTAAATGAACATGTAGGGCTGGGCGATATGGCCATAAAAATTATCACAATAATATTTTTCATTATCAGCCGGTATAATTATCAATATACATTTCAGATCTTTATTTCTTTCAAGTTTAAAGGCAGGTTTTTGCTCCTAAGTGAAAGTTGTAGAAACCAGACAATTAATTGTGCTTTTAAACTACTTTTTATGGTCAGAACATGACAAACGCTTCACGTTTTTTGAATTCTTTACACTTTTCCAGTCATTTTTCCTTAACAAAATAAATATCTTCATAGAAAAATAATTTTCTTAGTTTCTGAATTTTCTAACGAGTGATATTGTTTAAAATCATGAAACAGGTTTGTGTTCTTGACTTTGATTCAGTGCAGGCTGCAATATCAATAATATTACCTTCTTTTGTCTCTCAGAAATGCACATTTGACAGTAGTAGCTTGAGTTCGGTTCAAATGACTAGCGCGGTTTCGTTACACTTATGATGCATAAACAGTGTACGAACATTAACAAACTCTTGTTAAAATGATCTTGTAAACCACCATGCAATAATGTATCATATACTTTCCAAGTATCATACACTTTTTTTTTAATCTCAGATGTTTGTGACATTAGAAATATATTTTCCCACCAAAAATATTTCATAAAAGAACATGCAATAATGTATAGAGTTGCTCCGATTCTGCTGAAATGTGTGCTGCTTTTTGTACACTTCGTGTTGGTCTGTACTGGAATTTCTCTGCTTTTCCTCGGTCAAGACGTTGGATGGAAGCAGAGATCGTCTCTGCTGCGTCGGCAGTCGACTGTCAACAAGACAACATCCCTCAAACCCTCAATCTGACCGTGGTGACGCTGCCTGACACACCTTGTGAGCGTCGATGACCTCTCCTTACCAACCTCTCATCCTCAGACGCTGAAGGAACCGTCTTGACAGTCATCCGTACTAAAACGCAAGTTGGGTAGGGATTTGATGGATGTGTACAGTAGACACCTGTCTTTCTTCGTCGAGACCCGCTGGATGACGTGGGCCGTTTGCATACAGGCGATCGTTTGGGACTGACTGCTGACAGATTTAACAGAGAGCGACTACATGAGATCAAACAAATCCCCGACAGCACCGGCGCTGACATTTAGAAGAATATCTCCAACCGTCTCTTTCACATTCCTAATAAATCAAGCGTTGGCTCTTGATTTATTAGGCAAAAAGTCATATTGGCAAAAAGTCACCTCTAGGTGTAGGTCAGGCAATTGAGCGCGTGTTTGGCTTGGCTGCTCCGACGACTCGACGTGTTTTAAAAGGAATTTCACATTCGCCGAGCCCTTCCAATGCGGCAATTAAGACGTCGTGAAAAATCTCCCGCCCGTATATTGAAGGAGTAATGTATGGACGAGTGAAGAGACGGCAGCACGAGTCTCTTTATCCGACCACACCACATAAAGTGACAAATTGGCCTAGTTTTGGATTTAATTAATCACAGCGGCCTGACAGCTACCTGAGCTGGGCTGCATCATTAGCGCGCCGCTACCAGTGCGTTTGGGGAGTTTGTGCTAGAAGACGATTCTGTTCATTAACTCGACCGGTTCAGCAGATCAGAATAAACACACCCCAATATGATCTCTTAAGAATGTTTTGCATTCAAGAAGATCACGTTAAAGATCTAAACTATATTTTGTTAATTATAAAACCAAAGTAATTGGGGCTTTTGAGAAATACCAGAAAATAATTTGTGTTCCACTGCATTGTTTATTCTGTGTAAACATGATCTAGATGGACGTTTTTGACTCGCTGTTTTTTCAGTATCTCAGGCATGAGCGTTGCACTGTTAAAATGTGACTAAAAACTTTTTTTTATTCATCAGCGCTGCCACTGGATAGTATTGTGTGGCGTCTTGCATTTTTAAAGTTGCAGTTATTTTAGCATCAGTGATTAATTTTTACTTTTTTTATTAATATTTTTAATTAGTTTTTATTTCTCAGTTTTGTTTTCATTTTCATTTTGTCATGGTTTTTTTAATATTTACTTTTTATTAGTATTTATTTCAGTTTTAGTTACTTTAGTACATCAAATTAAACTAAATTAAAATGAGAAATATTGCCTTGGCAACTAGCTTAATTATAATAAATATTAACAGAAATTAATTTAAGGTTTTTATTTTATTTTATTTCAAGTAACATTTTTTATGGTTTTAGGTTTAGTTAACTATAACAACCCTGATCCCTCAGAAGTCAGAAAACTGTTGTCTAACTGGACAGATTAAGAAAACTGGAATTGTAATGGTAAAACATGAAAAGCCGTTGATTGATAGATATGATGGATTTACCGAAAAAGTCAATCTAGCAATTTTACAGTAATTTAACTAATTTTCTTTGATTGCATGTTTGAATTGATCATACAACACTGTCCAAAGTGTTACGATCATTAAGCAATAATACTGCGAGACTTTTATGTAGGCCAATCACACGAGCTGGCCCTCCCTTTTTAGCCAATCAGAAACGGCTTTCCGTGTAGGGGGTGCGTCAATTAAAAGGTGAAAGGCTAATAACGATCAGGATAAGTTTTAATTAGAAATGTTCAAATGCATTTTCACACACATTGTTTAGAGAATAGTGATTTGTGCAACATTTCCCATCATTCTCTGTGAAAGCACAAGAATGATAAATTTACAGCATCAATTACTCACCTAATGCACATATTTGTGCTTCAATTTGTTGCACTAGCACTAAAAACATTTCTAGTCTTTAAGAAATCAAAATAAGACCAAAATCACTTAAATTAACAGCATGTCGCAATTACAATTTCCAAATCATTTCTATGCAATACGCCAAAATTTGCACACAAAAAATATGTGAATGTAAATCAGTCCATCAACTGGTCCAGCTGTGCTACAAGTTTTGCCATCACAACTTTTAAACCTTTATTCTCAAACAAAATGACATGGGTCATTGTGCTGTCTAAAGAACTAAAAATGTCTCAAATTTATCAAAGTATTAAAATGCCAAATATCAATAAACGAACGTAACAAAACAGTATATTGTACAATTGCTATCCTCACCTATGCTATTTTTTTGTTCTTATACTTGCGATCCAGCACACAATGAATGTGCAGGTTTAGCGTCATGTTTCTGACCAGAGATCACAGACATTCAGAGAGACTTTTTCCACTTGATGCTCTTTCAGTTTCACCCATCTGTTGTAAACCTGCAGTGGAGGTCCAATCAAAACTTTGAGACATGTCAGTGGACAAGAATAACAATGAAACGTGTCAGAGCTGATTAATAAAAGTACCGCCAGCACGGCGCTCCTCAACACCTACTTAAAGACGGCCGTAATTCACATCCTATCAAAGGGAATGTGACTTCTTAAGAACATCATTGAGATTCTGTCGCCGGTGTTGAGAGGCTGGATGGTGGGACGTTGAGTGACGGTTCGAGGGACTGAAGGACAGCTGGACAGGCTCCAACACACCACAGCAGCGCAGGATGATTGACATCTCGTTTTTATTGGCGGCATCCCATGAAAAGGCAAGTTCAGGGTTCATCCCCACCCACCTGGACAGACGTACTCAGAGAGGCGTCATGAAGCATGTAGATAAAGAGACGCTGAATCCATCATCTGACGACCAGAAGATAAATCAGTCCAGACTGATGTGTTAAACAGGTCGTAATTTAGATGCAATGCATGTGATAGTTCACCCAAAAATGACAATTCACAGTGGTCTGGTGAATTCCGCCTCAGGTCGTTCCAAATATGTACAACGTTCTTCTGTGTAAACAAAAGTAGACATTTTTAAAGGGATAGTTCAACCAAAAATTTTAATTCTGTCATAATTACTCACCCTCATGTCGTTCCAAACCTGTAAGACCTTAGTTCATTTTCAGAACACAATTTAAGATATTTTTGAAGAAATCTGAGAGCTCACAGCTGACACAGAATAGCATACGTTGTTTACGTATGTGATATTCTCCAAAATGGCACCAGGGTGACACGGAGGAGACGAATTGTTGAATAAAGTCTTTTTTTTTTCTTTTGCAAACAAAAAATATTCTCGTAGCTTCGTAATATTACGGAGGAACCTTATTATTTTACAAACATGGATTATTTACCGATATCCGTGTAGGTCGGGCGTGGATCGTTTAAGGACCTGCGTCTATGGAGGTCGAGAAGCTCTCAGGATTCCATCAAAAAAATCTAATTTGGTCCGAAGATGACTGTCACGAATCAGCTCATGGGAAAATAGAAACATTAATCATAACTAGTTAGAATTAATTATGAATATTTTAGATCCGCTGAAGATATTTAGCTGACCTCTCAGGGTCAACTGTTTGTCAATTCTAATAACGTTAATTTCCTGGTTAAGGGAAATAACTTTCTTACTGTACAAGTCTACAAAAGCTTGTAGCATAAATCTGCATGATTAGTGACTCCGGTTATGAGCAAACAATGAACACGTCAAGTGTGATACAAGTAAGGTTTTATTAACTACATAAACACTTAAACTAGTCTAACATACTACATAAACACATAAACTGGTCTAACATCCTACATACACACACACATACAGTTGGTATAGGAAAGGGTTAAAGTTTAACTCACTACAGAAAGAGACATAAGGAATGAAATTCATGGAACCATTTTGCATATTCAGCAGATCTACACCTGAGGAAGCGTCAGATTCTTAGTTCAAACACACCGTTGTAAAAAGGAGTAACTGATACTTAATGTATCAATTAATCAGACTAAGTTTGATACTTGCAATTCTCGTCTGTCTGAAAATAGATTCCTAATGCAATCTTAAGGCCCAAGATCTTGCTGAAGTTGGTTGATGCGAAAGAACCAGTTTTGAGTCAGAGAATTTTGATTGAAATGGAAAGGACAAGGCCGAAGAAAGGCCTGGCACAATGCTTTGGTATCCTAAAGCGTTATCTCACATCTTCATCTTAGCATCTGAACGAACCACCGACTGGGGCGGGGCACATGTAGTGTGGCCTTTTAAAGCCTGCAGAGATTCATGCCTCTCAAGATGGGCTTGTCCAATGAGGAAGTCCGGAATCTCAAGTGGGAGTTCTGCGTTTTTATGGCCCTTTGTTTCTAAGCATGGTATTTCGCATATGTAATTCGCTTGGGTGTTGATGCACAAATTAGTAAAGATTCTTAGAACATCACTATGTTGCATAGGTATCAGCATGTAATATGCACTCTCAGTTAGATCATCCGAAGATGAATTCATAGAGACCAAACATGATATAGGTGAGGTTATATTAATTAGTGGTCTATCAAAACATGCATAAAACAGCATACACTACAACAGAAAATATACAAGAACAGTAATGGTATACACATATCCTTCAGGTCATTGTGTATACAATCAAAGAAAAGGTTTTCCTATGAATTGATTAGAGAACAGTCCATTTCTCTGGGCATTATGTGTCTTTCTTATGAGGAAAATGAGGGAGTTTATCTGCCCGCATTCCTTTAGGCAATAAAACCAGTGATATCAGCATTGGTTACCATGGAACCAGAGGCCTGTTCTGCCTTCTGAGGTGTTAGGTGCATTTCGGGCGAAGGGTCCATAGACCCTCATATGGCTTTTTAACTGAGGGGTGTTACAGAGTATTTGTTAAATATAACAAAAAAAATGTGTGTCTGATTGGTCCAAATGCTACATGACCGAAGGTCTTACGGGTTTGGAACGACACAAGCGTGAAGTATAATGACAGATTTTCTTGGGTGAACTATTCATTTAAGACTATATTTAAAAAATTGATCATTATACACTACCGGTCAAAAGTTTGTAATATTTAAGATTTCTATTTAAGTTTTTGAATTTAGGTTGCATTCATTTGATAAAAAAATACAGTAAAAACAAATATTGTGAAATATTATTACAATTAAAAGCAAATGTTTTCTATGAAAAATGTAATTTATTTCTGTTATCAAATCTGAATTTTCAGAATCATTACGCCAGTCTTCAGTGTCACAAGCTCCTTCAGAAATCATACTAATATGCTGATAACTTTTGACTGGCACTGTATATGAATATACATATTTTTATTATTTAAAAATGTAAAATGTCATCAAAATGTAATTAATTTCCATGCAAATATAATGAACAAGAACTGAATATTCCAAGTCAAACAACAGCTTTATGTGAAAAACAGACTCTGTTTTTGTGCCCTTGGCACAAGAACTAACATGTCCGATTTGTGAATGAATCATTCTTTTAAGTCGAATCTTTTCAATTTAAAAGTTGCAAATTCAGTCTGAATGATTAATTCACTTATCTGTTTCATGAGTAACTTACTGACTCAATGATGTGGTTGCAACAGCTCACTAAAAAGAAGATTATCAAATCAAAATGATAATTACACAAAGTTAATGACCTCAAAACACCTGGAATAGAGTATATAGTAATAGAGATTCATTTTAATGATATTTCATGGTTTGCACATGGTTACAACATGCATTGTACTTGCATCGGGAAAAAAAACTAATTGCACAATCTTCTGAATTTCTCCTTTTGTGAAGAAAAAAGTCATAAAAGTAGTTGTGGCCTGCATTCATAATTGCGTGATCAGCCCACAACAGCTGTAGTGATTGAGACATGTATATACACCATATTTATACAATCACTATGGGATTTTTGTAGGGAAAAGCACAGATCTTCTCATGCATAATGCATGCAAAAATAGAAAATTTTCATTATGGCAAAGCTCCAGTCTGATTGGTTGGCTTTGGTTAATTGCCATGAATCAAGGTGCATAGGTTTATCCATCCACCAGCAAACAAAGTCATGTTTACAAGTTCCCAAACTGCTACAATGTTGGCTTATGAGGAAAAAATTGTTGCCTGGCCAATGCATTGCCAACATCCACTCCCATTGTGAATGTTTAATGTGCGTTTTTGCATTTTACTCTGGCAGTAACAAACCTCAAAAGAGGCAATAAACTGCAAAGTGGCTATTGACAATTGCCATAAAGTCTGGCTAAACAAGACATTCAGTCCAAAAGTGTTGAAACCGCTGACAAAAATTTGGATTAATGGAGGTCTTTAAAATGCTCTACCTTTGACTGAGAAGATATAAAAAAGATGGCGTGGGAAAATGGCTCCAAATAAGCAGCATTAAAATAGATGCGAGCGCACAAATAACTGCACCACAGCTTGTGCTGACAGACCTGAAAATGAAAAAGAATGTTGCCATGTAAAAATTTCCTACACGCTGTTAATATTTTATGAGAGCTCGTTTTGACACCAGGCTGTATATTCCTAATTTGTGTTGCTGGCTGGCAACACAAATGGGTTGTGAATAGAAAAGAAGAGGGGGAAAAAACGAGGTGAGGTGGCTTTGAGAGCAGAGGAGAGATGGGTAACGAGAGGAAAGGAGATAAGAGGCGTCTGAAAGCGGTGGAAAATGGACTGCACAGGCACGATGGGGGAGATTTCGTAGTCGGTGAGCTACACAAAACATCTGAAATGGCCCATTTAACTGCTCCGTATTGCGTCGCTCTCGACGGCTTCATTTTCATACTCCATGATGGTGGAAGATGGATCGAGCGCATGAGATGAGCGTTTTATCAAGGTTACACTAACCTCCAGCCTTTATCTTGCAGGAGATGAAGTTGGAGGTGATCTACACCACAAGAAGTAAACAGGAGAAAACCCATCAGCAGTCTGATGAATTCAGTCAGAGCACGAACAGATAATGACAACGCTGACTGGCATTTTCATTAAGAGCACTGCATGCTACTCTTACCATGCAAGCACTCTACTGATCACCAGAAGAAACCTGCAGATGAGCAAATGCACGTGCTTTAACTTATGGCCAACTTTGATTTCTAGAGCTGCTCTCATAGTTGGTTTGATCTCATCTCAGCCTCAGACAGCATGTCAATGGACCACCAAACACTCACTGTCTGATGCAAAATTCAATGAAACACATTATCAATGGCATTACACCTCTGCAAGTTAGTCAGGATTGCTTCCATAGCAACTGTGTGGACCATACAGATGTTCACACCAATCAAGCAAACTAAATTCTGACATCAAACCGAGGTCTGGGACTATATACTATATACTAAAACCCATGTATGATTGGATTTGATCCTGAATTCCATGGATTGCATCCTACATCAAAAGTGAGAGAAAAATGGAATTTATAAAAGCAAAAACAGGCGTGAAAATATGCATACATACAACTCAAGCGCATATGTACAAACTTTTGTGCTCATATACCAGTTACTAAAACAATCCAACATTGATTACAAATAAGGATAGAAAAATATGCAATCACAATATGCATTTAGATTATGCACAAATCAGAAACATTTAAATTGCTTTGTGATAAATTAATTAACTGAATTAATTAATGAATTAATTGCAATAATATTTTCCTGATAAGAAAGCATGAATAAACTATTAAGATGGACTGTGGTTTATGAAGAGGAATGCATTTTGGATTTTTTTTTTCTTTAACCATTAATGGAAAAAAAAACACTAACCCTAACATTTAGTTAATTGAAACAAAATAAATGTTAACTGAAACAAAATTAAATAATAAAAAAAAACTTTAATTTCAGCTAATTCCCAATGCAACATTTCACATTTTCTTTCCGTTTAACGTAAGTATAAAATAACTAAAACTAATAAATAAAAAATTTTATATATACTACAGTTAAAAAAATTTACAAAAACACAACAAAATTACTAATACTTTAGCTAAAATTAAAGTGAAAACAGAAAATATAAGAAAAGAGTTTAATTTAAAATCTTAAAAACTATAGTAGTATATCAATGATACTGAAATAACACTGGTGCATATGGATGTTTTATAAATCGTTCATAGGAGCAATTGTACGCTTACATTTAGGATCATTCTATGCACGTCTTTATAAATAACACCCTGGTTCATAAGGTGCGATTCTCTGACAGCAAACAGCTCTAGTGTGAATGCACCCTCAGAGTTTGAACTAGAATATGGAAAGTTTTTGTTGATGCCCAAAAATCTGGCTTACATTTACATTAGGCAAGTGAAATCACAAATGCATCAGTCATAAAGCAGGATTGTGTTTGAGCTGAATTTGGGGGTGTTGGATGAGGGAAATGAAGCATGACGGAGCAGAGAAGAGCAGCATGTCTGCTAGTGCTCATCTCAATCCACATGACTCACGACTGTGTTCTGGGCTACCAGTCAGAAAACGACAAAGAAGAAAGAAAGAGAAAATACTCAGCACACAACACAACTAAACTGACTTGGATCTACACAAAAAAAAAAAACTCTAGGCACATCTGGTACCCCCCCCCCCCCCCCCCCCCCCCCGAAAACCCTCTGAAGGAATCTAGAAGAAAAGAAAAGTTTTAGAACACATTCCACAACTGCTGATCAAAGGCTGTAGTTTCATATAACACAAAGCGGCCTGCCGTCTGTCCTCAGATGACCACTCCAATGACAAGCACCTGTTTCATCTTCCACATCCCTGACAGCACAAGAGGTTGCATGACTTCACAAGTGCTGATCTAGCTAGAAAAAGACGACGCTATTTTACAAAAACCACTAGGATTTAACTGAGCATAACTGCTGCTTTTCAAAGCACTTTACAGCGTGTTCTGAAAGAAAACGGCTCATCGTGATGTGTGTAAGCAAGGCGAGACGAGTTCTGGACTACAGAATGTCAACTTCAAGCATTAAAGGGGTCATATGATGCTTTTTGAAAGATCATTATTTTGTGTATTTGGTGTGTAACAGAATATGTTGACATGCTTTTTTAATGTTCAAAAAACACATTATTTTCAAAATACTGTACATTATTGTAGGTCCTCTCTGCCCCACCTCTCTCAAATGCTTTGTTTTCTACAAAGTCCCTCCTTCCGACAAGCGCAGTCTGCTCTGATTGGCCAGCTGACCAGTGCATTGTGATTGGCCGAACACAGCAAGCACTCGTCGGAAATGTAACACACATTACCATAATCGTGAGCTTCAGCTTTCAAAATAAATGTAAAGACAGTAAATAATGTCATTAGTTTTACCATCAGTTCAAGCCCGAAAGGGGAACAGAGTCACGTGACAGACACAGTGATGAAGCTGGTATGTGTTTGCAGTACACAAGCCACGGTTAAGACAGCAGACTCCACTGTGATGCGTCTCTCTCTCTCTCTCACACACACACACGATGCGCAACACTCCGCATTTGAACCAGTCAATAGCAAATACTTAAACTAATACAAAACATTAGCTGATTCCGAAGCGCCAGATTGTCATAGCAAAGTAAGAATTACCTCCTCTCCTAGCTTCACAAAACCATAAAATGCATTGCTGTTCTGTTGAAAGTAATCTTAAAGATTCCTAAATGCATCTACTTCCGGAAGGCCAAATAAAGTGCTTTTGCTTTCGCACTGAAACACACAGCGTTTCCCTGACATGCTGCTTCAACACTACCTGCGCTTACTGAAACGTGAACATTTGGGCGTATTATGCAAATATTTCCACATTGTGAGGTAGATATGTGGGGGCGTGGCAGAACGAGCCGTTTTAGGGGGGTGTGACAGAGTCTTAACTTTGATAAAGAACATCTCTTTGGTTTTGAGACTTTAGTCTTGGCAACTCAGGATCTTATCTGTGCACAATCAGCTTGTAACACTCCAAAGAGAAAGAAAAACTTGAAATCGCATCATATGACCCCTTTAAACCACACTGCATGCAGTTCTGCTGGAAACGCTGCGGCCGGTTCTTGCATGTGCAGGAGGAACTTCAGTCTTTCCGGAGCCCGCGATGGCTCTTGCGTCTGTGCTGGGAAAGCGGCCAAAACCGCCGCTCTCTGCTTCTCCCAAACATTTGTTTCCTTTCAGGGGGCACAAGGCTCCACATGCTTCCTTAAAAAAACATTTCCGTGCCACGAGCACTGTGTCGAGGGGACTATTTTGAGATGGTAAAAGAGACACATGAGACCGGACACTTTCACAATCAACTAGCGTGCTAAATTGCTGTAAGTGTCCAAAGATTTATTACATGTACAAACCATCAAAAAAAGTATTACTCCATAATATCAACTCATATCAACAGCTTCATTTCACTGTCTAAAACACAGAAAAATGTGCATAAATGAGGCAATTATTGATGGTTTTTATGAGACGCGTCTATGAGGATGACAGAGAACTGTGGGAAGCGGTATTTTAAAGACACATTTTTCGCTGGACACAATGGGAAGACTGGCAGACATAACGACAGACAGTGGCTTATTACTGCCATATATTAGCATGTCTAATTATGAGCAATTTGCATAGCCAGGCTATTCATACAGGAGGAGAGAGAGCGAGATGTGGCGTTTCTCCAGTCTCTGAGGGCAGCACACAGGAAAAATAATTTCTGTCTCGATGATACAATGTCCACCACTGAATCATATGCATCAGACTCAAAACTGGCCAACAAAAGAGGGTCATGAGGTTTGCTAGACTTCCACAAATCATTTAGTCAATAGCGAAGTCAATACATTATATGATCAAAGTTTGGGGTTGTAAGATATTTATTGTTTTGAAGTCTCTTCTGCTCACCAAGGCTGCATTTATTTGATCAGAAATACAATAAAAACTGTAAAAATGTGAAATATTATTACAATTTAAAATAGCGGTTTCCTATTTTAATATCTGTTCAAATGTAATTTATTCCTGTCGTGCAAATCTGAATTTTCAGCATCATTACTCCAGTCTTCAGTGGCATATGATCTTCAGAAATCATTCTAATATGCTGATCTGCTGCTCAAGAAACATTTCTGATTATTATCAGTGCTGTGCTGCTTCATATGTTTGTGGAAACTGTGACACATTTTGTTTTTTCAGGATTCTGTGATAAAAAAAAAAGTTTTAAAAAATGTTTGGTAACATTATAAATGAACAATTTTAATGCATCCTTGCTGAATACAAATATTGATTTCTATAAAAAAAAAAAAAATTACTGACCCCAAACATTTGAACAGCATGTATCATACATTATTTAGTTATATTTAAACAATTTCCACTGTAAATCTATCTAGACCTGATGTTCAAATCATTGTACACCAATCAAAATCCAGTAATAATTCTCAAAAAGGGGCCTCATTGTAAAACTCATGAACATTCAAATATCAAATTTCATGACTTTTCCTAACGGTAGGAGAAATGAGTATACAGAAACATATACATTATACGTAAACAATATTTCAACTTAACTCAAATAATATGCTTCAAACGTCCTTCATGAAAAATGCTACATTACTTACGCTTGCGTTCTCAGAGACCCCAGACATAAAACATGAATGCAGTGAATTTTCTCATCCTAACATTCTCTGATTGATATCATACACAGTTTCCACAAAAATATTGTGCAGCACAACTGTTTTCAACATTGGTAATAATCAGAAATGTTTCTTGAGCAGCAAATCAGCATATTAGAAGGATTTCTGAAGTGACACTGAAGACTGGAGTAAATTCAACTTTGATCACAGAAATAAATTACATTTGACCATATATTCACATAGAAAACAGCTATTTTAAATTGTAATAATATTTCAGAATTTTAGTTATTTTGATCAAATAAATGCAGTCCTGGTGAGAAGAACACACTTAAAAACATTTTTTTTTTCAAATCTTACCGACCCCAAACTTGTGATTTCTAAACCTATGTAATATCACAAAACAACATGCACACACACTTTCAAGAGACTTGATGTGATCAGATGCAAATAAAGACGTAAATCTATCACGTCTGTAATGCGATGTGCTGGAGAGAGGTGCTGATGTAGAGAGCGGGTGATGTATGAACGCGCTGGACTGAGAGGGTGAAAAGCGTGGCGGGGGGGCGGGGGGTATAGTTTTGAATGGGGAAAAATGCAACGCTCAATATGGCTGCTCTATTGAACGAAGCCCTGCCTTCTGAGCAAAAGAGCCAATCGCAAATCGGTAAAGTCAGCTCGTCACTGCAGCTGCCGTTAGAAGTCCAGGTTGCTATAGAAACAGTCAGCGTTCTGAGACGTGCGCCTAAGACTGCGCTGCGCACTGGCTGATCTAGCCTGAAAAATACGCTTTTTTTAATGCTATTGGAGCATATTAATGAGGCAGTTGTTGTCAGCTTGGTGAACAGTTTTGGAGAATTTGATGTTTCATCATTCAAAGAGATAGGAGCTGCACTTGCATGCCCAAGAGGCGTTTCAAAGATGGCCGCCGAGTGACATGACTTGCCTTAAAGGGACTTTGACTGAACTTCCCGTCCGCCATTTAGATTTTTCTTAAAAACCTACTTTTTTGAACTCCTCCTAAACCTTTGGTCTAATTTTCACCAAATCGAGTCAAATTTGAGAGTGCTGACAAAGTTATTTTGTGTCGATAGATGAAACAACAAAGTTGAGGCATGATGCCAAAATGACTCTGAAGCTGTATCTCTGCAAAGCTTTGACATATTGACACCAAACTTTGTGTGTGCATTTGTCACCTCACACTGACCTCACCACATCAATTTGGTAACAGCGACTCTTATTGGTCAAAAGTGATAAGCCATTAAATCACATTACTGGAGGTTGTATTTATGATTTTTCAGCCATTTTGACTAAAATCAATCTAAAATGGCTTTAATTACTCATTGTTGCAGTTGGTCTGACACTCAATAACATGATTGCTCCTCATTCTGCCTCTGTTGTGCTTGGCCCCTTAATTGCTGCTTGCAGCTATATTGGTCTATTATTTTTGTTATTTATGAAATTATATTTATGCAGATTTGTTTCCAATCTAAATTTAAAGTATGGATTCCCTTTATTTAAAAAGTTTTCTAACTATCCAAACAATAAATTAATACTTTGCTTTTCTAAAAGAAATGTCTAAAGATGACAGTGGTGTACCAGACTGTACACCACCCCCCCCCCCCCCCCCCCCCCCTCCCCCCCTCCCCTCCCCCCCCCACTGGTAGGTCGCTGGCAATACATTTATTCAAAATAAATATCTAAATGGCAAGAATGCATGTCATTTATTTAATTTTTCTAACAATTCTACAAACATTATAGAAGTTATTTACCTGCTGTTTTTCTAATAATTATACAAGCATTTTAGAAGTTACTTTACGTGGCTGTATAGAAGATAAAACTTGGTATTTTTCTCAAAAACACAGAATCTCCCCGAATTCACAATGAACCAGAGCAAAAAAATCCACCACAAGATCAGACAACACTTCCGATTCCTATCATTATGTTAAGTCTGTTGACTGTTGTGCTGTTTGCTGCAGTAATAGGTGAGTAAAAAAGTCAAGACCATAATATATTTAAACCATGTAATGAAAATTATCACTAAGCTTTAGAATTTTTTGACATTATAGATTATAGATATTATAGATGATATTAAATAATTAAAACATATGTATAATAATTATATTAAATTAAGAATATAGAATATTAATTAATTATAAATAAATAAAGATTTAAGTACAGTTTTGTTTGTATTACATTTATTGATTAATTTAGCAGCATTTAATCAAATATTATTGTGCTATTCTAGGTTTATTAATGATGAACCATAAACTGTCTAAGAAAATTCCTAAATATGTCAATGCTCATCAGGTAAGATGTTTCTTATTGCTGTTTATGTTAAAAATTTGGTTATTATGACTGCTTTTACAAACTTTTTATATTCCAGAAAACAAAACAAAAAATGTTTAATTAAAAAAGAATGTGTAAACATGAAGAGCTGTCTTGATAAATGGAAATAAACATCTAATGTATGATTTTTTTTTGTCATTCGCTTAGATTTCTACTATGAAGTTTCGTGAGAGTAACAGAGGAAAAACAGATCCTGAATATCTAGAGGTGCTGCCAAATTTCTAGAGGTCCTGTATGAAACAGTGTTGATTTATTGCTGTTTGCTTCAAATGAGCAGAATTCTGCGCTGCTTGAACATGTAATGAAATGATTTGCTCTTGTCTGTTCATTATAATACATGACTAAAATCTGTCTGCAATGAAAATGTCCATTAAGTTTTATAATAACGTTTGCTTTTGAATAAACTTTGTAATGTTTTTGATTGTTTTTTATGTCTCTTTGTGAGTTGCTAAAATCTGATTGTAATGGGATGCAGTAACAATAATTAGTTCTGATTGATCATGTGACAATGAATGTCATATGTGGATGTAACATAACAAACGCACAGCTTTTAATTTCACACAACATTAATTGATGGACTGGAGTGGTGTGGATTATGGACTACTGTGGTGTTTTTATCAGCTGTTTGGACTCTCATTCTGACGGCACCCATTCACTGCAAAGGATCCTTTGGTGACCAAGTGATGTATAATGCTACATTTCTCCAAATCTGTTCTCATGAAGAAACAAACTTATCTAAATCTTGGATGTCCTGAGGGTGAGGAAACTTTCAGCAATTTTCAGTTTTGGGTGAACTCTCTCTTTAATGACAATAAGTTGTCCAGTCATTTAGAGTTCAACCACCACTTCTTAAGAAGGGAGTGGTTTACTTTTATTTCTTAAGTTCTGCAGCACTTCCGCTCAGATTCGCAAGTTAACCAGCTTATCGTATATGAATTAAACAACCACAGAATGAGGACGGTGCAGCTTTTACTCTTCAGTAAGTTTAAGTTCATGCTCAATTTTACTGTGATCTTAATAAATAAGACCGAAGATTATTTAAAGTGAGGCCAAGTATGGTGACCCATACTCGGAATTTGTGCTCTGCATTTAACCCATCCAAGTGCACACACACACGGAGCAGTGGGAAGCCATATTGCTGTGGCACCCAGGAAGCAGTTGTGGGTTTGGTGCCTTGCTCAAGGGTCTCACCTCAATCGTGGTATTGAAGGTGAAAGAGAGCATTGTACATTCACTCCCCCCACCTACAATCCCTGCCGAATCTGAGACTCAAACCCACAACTTCTGGGCTACAAGTCCGACTCTCTAACCATTAGGCCACGACTGCCCCACAAACAGAAATAATCTCTGTACAGAGATTTCTGTACAGATGTGCTGCTGGTGTGTCAAACTATAGAGAGTTTAACTGATAAATGGGTGAATTTAGGGCAAAGTGTGACTTTAGACATTTACTGGCTTTTCCTGAAGCCACCAAATTCTGTAGTGGTGATTCTGCGAACTTTCTCATCAGATTCTATATCTACTTTTGTACAAGATGAAGGATTCACAGACAAATATTCAACATGAACTTTGAACCGTTTATTTATTGGTAACATATCTATTGATGAATTAGGAATATGTTATTGTGCAAAAGCAAGCATCTCTCTACAGCTCAGCAGTGACACCAGACTTTACAGCACTGGTAAGTGTGTATAAAATCATCATGATAATTCTGTTATCTGTGAACTATCTAAAAACAGTTACAATGCACAAACTGTGCTAAACTGGTATTTTAACTTTCATTTCTGTCAGAGATCTACAAAATGCAGATGCATATTTGGTATTTCTGAACAAAACTCTTAACAGAAGCTGCTCAAAATCAGAATGAGACAGAACTGAATCAGTCACAACATCAGACGACACAGCAGGCTCTGATTGTTTTATACGTCATACTGAACATTGTGATGTTTTCTGCAGTGATAGGTGAGAAGAATTCAGGATTTTGCATGTATTATACAAAACAGTAATAATAAATAATTTTGAGAAAAAGAACAAAAGTGTTGTTGGTCGGGTGATGTAATAGAATGTTACATAAACATATATGTAATACAAAATTCTCAATATTTTTTTTTCAGTATGGTTTATCTTTGTTTTTGTTATGATAAAGTCTTATAAATGAGCCCATACAACTTGCTTGCCTCATGTATCATGTAAATACATATCAGTGGTGTATAAAGTACCCGAAAGCCATACTCAAGTAAAAGTACAGATATCTTACCAGAAAATGACTTTGGTAGAAGTTGAAGTCCCCATTTAGAATATTACTTGAGTAAAAGTCTTAAAGTATGTGATATTTATTGTACTTAAAGTTCCCATATTGTCAAAACTAAAATTTCCTGGCTTTTTTCTTGATAACTGAGGTCTAGGTGCTATGTAACAACCTACCATATAAGTTTCAAAACAGTCAATCAACAGACAAATGCACACAGCCTGCATAAAATAGCTGTGATTTTTCACGAACCGTTGAGACTTCTGTAAAAAGTTGACGTCAGAACTCGTCACTGCTTCGTCACCACCCCGGGCACCGTCCCCCGTCCCACTCTCCTTTTGCCAAACCCCCAGACCACATCGCCTCCATGCTAGTTGCTGGCCCAAACAAACAAAACGGAACCATGTCTGAAAAGGTTAACTTTAACATGAAACCAGATCGGCCGACCTGTAACTTTACACTCTCACTCAAAGGATGGACGACCTGACAGGATTGTCACTATGAGGTGGATCACATCTAACGTGTAAAGTAAAGACAAGCTCACCGTGTCTGTCTAGTCATGATGAAGATGTATATATTTTTCAATTTCAGCAGGCAACTATTTTTTACAGCTACATTATTGTTCCAGACACAAATAATCACAACAATGTATATACAATTACCAATGATTATATATAAATCATCAGTTTGCTGTTTTACACACATGCACACAAGACATTATTTCATACACGACATAGTAATGAGATGCAAGAAACATAGACATATGACAAAAAATCTGTAGACGCGCCCATAACAACAAAAAACAATACTTTATTTAACCTTTTCTGACAAGAATTTTGCGCTGCAAACGCGAGCATTTTTGAAGATCCTTTCTGTCCAGTCTTCTCGTTTTATCGCGTTTAACCACAGCAGACGTCGTTTTTTTGTCTGGCAGTGGCTGCAGATATGCGATCAAATTTCTAATTAGAGGCTGTATTACGTAGATTCTGGCAACCAACATCACAACAAGATGATATTTTAAACTCCTTATGTAGCCGAATCTGCACTGGTTTGAATGGGCCGCCTCCAGTTTCCCCTGTGTTTTGCTGCCTCCAGCTAGCGCGGTGACGGACGCTGACCCTAGTTAACTGTGTTGGACTGGCGGCGTCACTCAGAAAAACAACCGGCCAATCCAGAAGCGAGGCTATGATATTAATTAGATGGCCAAACAAAAAATCAAACTGTTACTCACAGAGCTCCTGAGAGAGAGCTGTAAAAATCTATGAGCTGGTTTTTGGTACTTATACGGCAATATATCTTTTAAGGACTCAAAACCTCAAATATAAAACTCCGAAAGGGGTAAAATATAGGAAACCTTTAAGTACGAAAAAGATTTTTAAAATCTGAAACGTACTTAGTGAAAGTAAAGCAAGTAAGCAAAATGGAAAAGAAGCAAATAAATAGATATGTATAAATGTTCATGCACAGCTTGAGTAGCAATATTGTGTTCAGTTTTAACTCTTTCCTCCATTTTGCATTTTTGGATAAGAATAAGAAGCACTTCAAGTTAAATTTAAGAAGTTAAATTAAATGAAACGTGGAGGATTTTAACTGTGACAAGATGATTGACAGGCCAGTTTACAGTGAAAGGGTGTGTGTAACTATGCGACAGAGCAGACCGTTAAAGACACAATTATATGACATGATAGTATGTCCCAAAGCTTGCATACTCTTCTACTACACTCTCAAAAGTGTGTACTTTTTCTTCACCAAAAGAGTACATACTTTAAGGGCGTAGTATAAGTAGGAACATTGAGACGCAGCAAAAGCATTTGACTGTGTTAATGAGTGAATCACTGAATCCTTTTATCAACCGATTCGTTCAAAAAGTTGATGCATTCAATAAGTAGGCTAAACACGGTCCATTGCTCAGAGATGCAAAACAGTCCTGTTATCTTTGTTTGGAACTATTTTCGTTGACAAAATAGAGCAAAAAACAAGCAACTAGGTATTATTCTTAAAGTAAGGCACTTATGCTTTACGGAACTTGTATAACGTGAATTATGAATGTGTTATCATGTGATTCTGCAGGAAAAACGGTAGGGGCCTACTCTTTGCGTGTATATATTAAGTTAACTATATAAATTATTAAATATAAAAAGCATACAGCATAATTTTTGCCTGCTACAATGTAGAAGCCTGGAAATTTTGAGTTAATAGACTAATAAATTCAACGCGCGTGCACTCTGGGTGTGATTTGGTGATATAAGCTACATGATAATGTCAGATGACATCATTACCAAAACAATTACAATTATTATGCGTAGAAGATTATTTACTGTAGATCACACACCCAGATCGAATTGAGTGGGAAATGAATCATCGCGGTGTGAACGCACTGGTTGACATGAGAAAAGGTGTTTTAGGAGCCTAACTTGCCAGATTGCAGCCACTGAATCGCAAACTGCTTTCTTGCAGTGTTCTTCTGAATTCGGAGGGGGGGGCTATTTTGTAGTTAGTAACGAATATGCTTTGGGGAAATGTATAGGAGTAAAAGTATACATTTTAATTAGGAAATGTAGTGGAGTAAAAGTAAAAGTTGGCTGAAATATAAAAACTGGAGTGGAGAGACCACCACGGCGGGGCAGAAGACCACCACGCAGAGCAGAGGACCACCACGGAGGAGCAGAGACACCAGAGCCAGACAGTAGACCACCCAGGGGGGGCAGAGAAGAGACCACCACGGCGGACAGGGACCCAGAGCCGGACAGCCATCACGGCGGAGCAGAGGGAACAGGAAACCCTCTTGGTGAACCAAACCGATCAGGAGACCATGGCAGAGTGTAACGTAGAGAGAGCAGAGACAGACAACACATACAGAACATTGGGGTTGACAGATAAGGCTCGGTTTTCAGAGGCAGCCTCCTTGGCTGGGTCGGGACAGGACAAAAGTTCACAAACGACCTCTTTGGCCCGAAACAAAGCAAGCAAAGAATTCACAAATGGCTTCCATAGCCGTGACAGGACAGGATGAGGATTCCCCGACGGCCTCCATAGCCGTGACAGGACAAGCAAGGAGTTCGTAAACAGCCTCTATAGCCGTGACAGGACGAGCAGGGAGTTCGCAAACTGCCTCTATAGCCGTGACAGGACGGGCAGTGAGTTCATAGACGGCCTCCATAGCCGTGACAGGAAGGGCAGAGGGTTCACAGATGGCCTCCATAGCAGTGACAGGACAGGCAAAGAGTTCACAGACGGCCTCCTTAGCCGTGACAGGGCAGGACGAGGATTCACAGACAGCCTCCATAGCCGTGACAGGGCAGGATGAGGATTCACAGACGGCCTCCTTAGCCGTGACAGGACAGACAGAGAGTTCACCAACGGCCTCCATAGCCATGACAGGACAAGCAGAGAGTTCATAGACGTTCATAGTTGTTAAAGGACAGGAAGGGAGTTCATAAACGGCCTCCGTGGCCGATTCAGGGCTGGACGTAAGTTCACAGACAGCCTCTGCGGCCGGGTTGAGACAGGACAATTGTTCATAGGCTGTGACAGGACAGGCTGAAAGTGCGTTGCTGGGTGCCACCACCACGCAAGAAGCTGAAGCGAGCACCGCCATTTCGGGAGGTTCTGCAGCATGCGCCACCAACTCTGGAGACTGCAGCGGAACACATGGCTTCTGGGAGCACCGCAGCGAGCACGATACCTCGGGAGGTTCTGCAGCGTAAGCCGCCACCTCTGGAGATGTTGTAGCCGGTGCCTCTAGCAAATCGGCGGTGTGCGAGTACGCGGCCCAGATACACTATAAAAACCCCCATATGGAAGTGCGGGCAGACAGGGGAATGGTCATGAACAGAAGGTATAGAGTGAGTGGTTGGGATACAGCTGTGCGGCAGATACCAGCTGCGCTTGCAGAAACCAGCGGTGCATCCCTCACACTGGATACCAGACTGGGATATCGAAGGGCTGACCTTGATAATCTGGGTGTAACAGACAGGACGTGGTGTAACGAGGGCTCTATAGAGTAGCTATCACTGCTGGCGATAAGCGCATACAATACTCGGCTGCCTGAAAAGGATCTGAGTGAGTGTTATATAGTGTGTGTGTGATTGGTTACAGTTGTGTGCAATCAGTGCTGTGTGCAATTAGTGTAATGAATGATGGGATATGTAGTCCGGGGTGATATGCAACAGTGTAGTGCGAGAGTCAATGAAAATGGAAAAAAATAAAAAAAAAAAAAATAAAAAAAAAAAAAAAAAAAAAAAAAAAAAAAAAAAAAAAAAAAAAAAGGCGTGCTTCTTCATGGACCAGATACGTAACATCAGGAGCCTTTAAGTATTTAAGATCCATGAAGGTGAAAAGGCATTTGGAAAGTGAACCCACAAATGCACAAATACTCAAATCAGCTCCTTGATGACTCCGAAAGAGACAAAAGATAAACAAGCAAAGACATTCGAAATTTGATTTATTCGAGAAGAAAATGTTATTATAAAACTTGATTGAAATTTTAATTGCAGACAGATTTAAGTCATGTTTTATTATGAACAGACAAGAGCAAATCATGTTTTAAAGTCATAATCATAATTTCATTACATGTTCAAGCAGCTTTCAATTCTGATCATTTGAAGCAAACAGCGATAAATCAAAACAATCTCTCAGTATGAAGCTGTTTCATATACAGGATCTCTCAGTGCCGCTGGTCTGAATGGATGTTATTCCTCTGTCACGCTCACCGAACGTCCCGTCAGACTTCTAAATAAATGATTAAAAAAACATACATTAGCTGCTTATTCACGTTTATAAAGACACATTTCTGTAGGAAAGCACAGGTAAAGTAACTTATTTAATGCATTGCTTGGATTACTAAACTTTTTAAACTAAAGGCATTTTTCTTGCCACTATGATCTCTATATTTGTATAAATTTGACCCTAGACCACAAAACCAGTCATAAGGGTAATCTTTTGGAACTTCTTTTGGAAATCATCTGAAAGGTGAATAAATAATCTTTTCATCTTTTCCAATGATGTATGGTTTGTTAGGATAGGACAATATTTGGTCGAGATACAACTATTTGAACATCTGGAATCTAAGGGTACAAAAAAAAAATACTGAGAAAATCGCCTTTAAAGCTGTCCAAATGAAGTTCTGAGCAATACATATTACTAATCAAAAATTAAGTTTTGATATATTTACAGTAGGAAATTTACAAAATATATTCATGGAACATGATCTTTACTTAATATCCTAATGATTTTTGGTATAAAAGAAAAATGGATGACCATTTTGACCCATACAATGTATTTGGGCTATTGCTACAAATATACCCCAGCGACTTAAGACTGGTTTTGTGCTCCAGGGCCACAAATGTACTGCAGTTTCTCACTTACCAGGGGTGTGCAGTCTGATACCATCACTGATCTTTAAAGCCCAGCCTGCTTTTATACAGTAATAAATTCCTAAATCATCAACACTGACATTGTTGATTACTAATTCGCTTCTGTTTCCCTCTAAATATTTGTTGCGGAATTTTTCATCATAATAATCAGTCTCTTCAGATCCAAATGTTCGCATTATCATCATTGGGCGAGCTGGTAGTTTCATCAAAAACCATATAGCGGCTTTACATTTAAACTCACAGGCTAAAGTCACACTCTGTCCTAAAACCACCTGCTGATCAGTTAAAGCTTCTGTGGGCTGACTCCACACAAACAGACCTGAAGAAACAGAAAACAGATCATTGAGATCATCTGATCATGACAGAATCACACTCAATCCCTCAGAAATAAACTTACAGAGCAGTGAAAGCAGCAGCGTCTTCATTCTGGGAGCTTGTTGAACGTGTGTTCAGGTTGAGCTTGTGTTCAGGTTGAAGTTTATAGTGTCTCTTAGAGGAAGTGCTACTGCTGAGCTGCAGAAAATATAAAGTTAACCAAATGACTCACTGAAATGAAGCAAGTTCAACCTGATCTGTTTATTGTAAGTGATGACTCATTTTGAAAAAATAAGGTCCAAATATGCATCTTACCTTCCATTCAAAATCAGTTCAAAATTGCTATATTATTTAAAAATAAAAAAGTTTCTAAAATATAAATTTTCTTTTGGAACTGGGTGTTTATCATGTCATATGCTGCAGATTAATCAAAATAACTTTCTGGTAATGGCAGCTGTCTTTACTCATTCCAGACTAAATGAACAGACACATGAGAGATCAAATTGATCAAGAACAGCAATCATCTACCGGCTACAGAAAGATTATATTGACTGAGTAAAACTTTTTATTTCAGTAAAATGTAGTAAGTCAAAATGGAAGTGTTATGGAAATGGTCATTAGTTTTTTCATTATTATAGAAAATGTAATGAACCCCATCTTGATGCACTTTATAAATAAACCAGAGGCTTAAAAGAGAACATTTATTACGAGATATTTATTTTTTAATTACACTATTAAAAATAAAGGTGCTTCAAAGTTTCCTCACAGCAATGTCATAGAAGAACCATTTTTGGTTCCACAAAGAATCATTCAGTCAAAGATTCTTTAAAGAACCATCAATTCTTACCTTTTTATAATCTGAAGAACCTTCCTTTCGCACAAGTTACTTTCGTGAAACAGAAAGATTCTTCATGGAATTGGAACCATTTAGACAAAAAAGGCTTTTCTATGGCATCGTGAAGCACCTTTATTTTCAAGAGTGCGTTTAGTCTAAGACAAATGTCCTTTTTAGAAAGCTACAAATTCAGTTCCATACGATTCTGAAAATAAAGGATCCGCAACCTCAGATAAGTGGATTTGAATTTAGACACAATTTCACTTCCTTTTTGTGTCATAACTTTGAAATATTAAATGTACATAGAAATATCTTTCAAAAACATATATTTAGTTTAGATCCTAACATAGGTTAGAATGATTTCGGAAGGATGTGAACTGAACTTAGTAGTGGCTGCTAATATTCAGCTTTGCCCACACAGCATGACTATATGTGAACCTCTGGGGTTGAAGGGGGCGCCGGGCCCCCGTGCATTTTTTCCTGATAACAGCGAAAGAACTTAAAATGCTCAGTCATTTTTGATTGTACATATAAGTGTAATACATCATTTAAATCTGTAAAGGGTCTACTTTTATTTGTGTACACTCACAATATCAACAAAACATTGTGCTTTTGCAAAATAAAGAAAATAAACAGGGTGTGCTTTTAGCCGTCTCATTCTCCGTGCATATCTGTTTGAAACGCGTCACTAAAATGAACTGAAACTCAGCGAATATTTGACACACACACATGAGAGACATATCTATAGAAAGCTTAACATGTCTACTTTTAAACGAAGTAAGTCTTGACAAAAACAAATATTATGTGACAAAGTAATAAATATGAAACCAACGCGATGTCAAGTCTTCGCTGTTGCCTTCATTATCGCTAATGTGACCACGCCCACGCGCCGATCGCGCTTTTGTTATTACAATCATCCACGTGAAACACGCATGCAAACGCCCACATCACAGCTAACAAAGCAGCAAGACTTTCCCTCAAGTTCATCTCGGCTACTTCGCTTCTGGAAGAAGACGCGCTGAGAGAAATAAACTTTGGATTTCCCTCAGAAGAACGCGCCGGCGTGATATTCAGTGGAGGATATAGTAAAAAAATTTGTATTTGCCTACTTGCATTGCTATTGTGTTACTGTGACATAACTTGTACATATTTTAATAGTTACTTTTCCAAACCATGATTCCTGACTAAATGTACAATCAAGTGAAACATTATGAAGATTAATTCACTACATATATGTCTCACAACGCCAGGAAGTTTTTTGTATGTTCTATAAAATAGACAGCAACGATATAAAAGTAATGTGAGTTATAATGTTAATATGTTGAATGTTTTATACTCAGTCATTGGCGTTCGCGATCGTCTGATGTGTAAAGTAAGCTGTAAATAAGTGATGCATCGACAGACATATACGCGCGTCCTTTCTTATCAGTGATGCAATTTTTTTATCAGCTATGCATCTTCTGGTAATTGCTAACAAATGTTTCAGTTTTCGTTTAGGACTGTGACTGCATCACCAGCATCTTGCACAAGAAAGGCACACGCATTTCGTTCAGTTTTGAGTTCGCTGGAAAATCATACTGAGTAAGTGCACAGTATAGTAATTGTACTTTTATTATGCCTAGACTATATGGTAATATTATTTGTGGTTGATAGAATGCCAATAACAAAGAAACTACATTTTAACACTGTTTTCTCATGAAGTATGCATACTATACTAAGGTACTGTGGGAAAAAATGCTTACAATTGTTTATAAAATTATTTTAGGACCGACTACACCACTCTTGCCTTCACCTGCATCTCTTACAGTAAGGGGACGCTCGTTCAGTTTTCAACTCCATTCAGAATCTTAGAGTAAGTGTGCATTCACTATTTTACAGATGCTACTTTCATTTGATTTATTTACTGCATGGTAAAATATGTTTGCTATGTGGTAATTGTGTTCTTTGTTTCGATAAATTAGTACTAGTATCAGTGAACATCACAATAATGTAGTTTGTGTAAACAGCATGCTTGCTTTTTTATTTCAGATGTGAGAATAACAGTGCAAAAGAACCTGTTGCAAAGAGAGCCAAAGCAAAGCAGCCCACTTGGTCATGGAAATGGAGATTCCTGCCTGCACAAGAACCTGGACCACAGCTAAGACCATGTGATGCACACACTCCCATGAGTTATTTTATGTGATAGTTATATGTATTCTAAATAAACTACAAACAAAAAATATATACATTTATTTTTTCCTCACATTCTTTCTTGTAGCAATTCCCTCTCAGTCACACACCTGACAGCTCATTATGCGGGCCTTTGTCTTCTCAGGTGTGAATCACAGCATTATTCATGATCATTCACGCCTACTCGCATATACCTTTTCTACACAAAAAGTGTCTTAGAAAATTTAAATCAATATATCGTTTTCTGTGAGTGAGTAAACAAGATTTTCACATCATTCTGATGCAAAAACTCTAGACTTCAAGATCAGTTCTCAATAGTCTTGTGATCAAATGTTCTGTATGTGTTTTATGGCCTTATTTCAGTGACTTTAAAATTGTAGTTTTTCACTAAGCACGCATAAACGTTGTTTTCTCAAAAACACAATCACGTACATACATGCTGCTCACATATTATTGTAGCCCAGTTTGTGCTGATTACAGTGTTATTAAACTTTAGCCATTAATATGTTTATAAGCAACTGAAAAAATCACAAATGCCAGGGCACGTCAAAACTTCTCCTGGGCCCCAAAACACCCTCGGACCCCATATTTACCCCAATATTTAATACATTAAAATAGATAAGAGTTATTTTAAATTGTAATAATTTTGGCGTGTCTTTCATGTATTCTTGTATCTTACCGCAGACTCTTGCGTCATTCAAATGCAGCTGTGTGCCATCTTGTGCCTTAGTTATCGACTGTATTTACTAAAAATGAAACCGGAGGTCTTCAGTATTAAAAGTAAGCCTACGGTAAGTGGGCTTACTTAAGTGTTCATCTTGTTGTCCCCATGTTGAGAGAAATTGGAGTCACGCGCAGACCAAACGACTTCCTCAGCAGAGGCTATTAATTTCACTTTGGTGTAAAAGGGCCCTGTACAGTGCCAAAATATACATTTGTTATGTAAAAATTAAATAATCAAGCCTAGCCCAGGTGACGAAAAGCAATGCAAACGTAAAGTAATGACATTAATTCATATAAAAAAGTAACTAGGTAACGCAAATTGGTTACCTTTTAGCGAGTAATGCAATATTGTAAATTGGCCTTTGAACTTAGCTTTATGAATGGCAAAAAAAGGTTACCTTCCAAAGCACTGACAGAGCCAGATCTAATGGCGTTGTGAGCGCTCCAAATGCAACTTTGCAGGCAACAATCAGGCAGCAAATTGACAGCATCTCTGCTTATAGGGTACAGGCATGTCGATGACATACTCTTAGCCCAAATACATGTTGGGGGATCCAGTGGGGGCGCAGTCATATTTCAGGTGGACCGTACACTCTTTATCGCAAACCCTGCAAAAGTGCCAGTACATGCGCCTTCAGTTGGTGGCGCCTAGGCGACCGTAGTCGCTCTGCTAGAAACGCCTTGAGGTAAGCATACTTTAAAAGTAACTTTCCCAACAATGGTTTCATGGTTGTGAACTCTGTAGAAATCAAGAACGAATGATTTAGTCATCAAAATGTGAACAGCTTAAGGAAAGAAACCAAATGTGCTGCATGCTCCATTTTGGTATGTGAGAAATATGGTCTGACACCAAACAGAAGTGAACTTGTTTGTGTCTTGCACATTTGGAGTGACACAACTGTTTAGGGTAAAGGAATCATCCAAATCCTTACTTCTGGAACTGAATTGCATCACTTCTCATAAAATTAGATTTGTCTTGGACCTAAACTAAAACACGTCTTGTCATTTAACAGTGCAACCTAAAACCAACAACAAAACATAAACCCCAAAATTTTTAATAGGGTAAACGTTATAAGTAATTAGAAAAAACGGGAACTTTAATTGAATTCCCACTAAGTAAAAGTCCTCGACAGTCAAGATCTGCAAATCCGTTGTATCATTCGTTTTTTTATTTCATATTGAAAAGTAGAAAAATTAGAAAACTTGATCCTTTTTCGTTTTTTCCAAAAAACGAAAAACAAGAATTCAACTTAAATTTACGTTTTTCGTTCATGGCTGGAAAAATGAATAAACACCTTGAATATTCGATCTTTACATGTGGGCAGGAATGAAACACTCCTCTCCGCTGATTGGTCAGCGAGCTCAAAACCGACGTCATCATTCCGTTATTCACATATCACGCAGCAGAATAATAGCTCTGCTGCTGCAGCGTTGTATGGAGTCTTAACACATTTATTGCAACTACATTTAATCTTTTTTTTCATCAAACAAACAGTCAAATTAATAGCTCGACACAACTTGTACCGGGGCAGCGTCTAGACAGGACTTTCTTCTGTGGAATTCTATTCTTTGCATCAGCTGGGCATGGTAGGGTATGATATGACAGCTGTCATAGCCTAGCCTGCTTACCCAGTAAGTCTGTTTGTTTGTTTATTAATTAATTTGTTTCAAAATAAATGTTTTAAACACTAAGACAAAAAGGAAGGAATGATAAATTGGCTTGGTATATATAGGCCTATAATGTTCATGTAAGAACTGTTATTTTGACTGACAACCAGAGAACAACTGATATTAAATAGCCTGCTGTTATAGTTATATAATGTAATCTTGTGTTTTATTGAAATTGATTATAATTGATATCTCAAAAGGATATGCACACGGAGCGCAACGCTAGATTGTAATAAAATCTAATAACTTTGCCATTTGTTTTTTTTCTCACCAAAAACCTCAGGATCCCTCAGAATGCTTGGAATACGACGCGATGCATAGAATATTTTCTGTCAGCATATGTATCCGCTAAATTTAAAAAAAAACTAAAGTCACCATTACTCTGCATTAAATTGGCAAGCCGAGCAGGACAGTGCGATGTTGAGGAAATTGCGATGGGTTAAACTCAATAAGCAGACAGACGCGAATACAGTCAAGCGCAGAAGTGCACAGGAAATAAACAGCAGTCATATTTAAAGCAGTTTAAAATAATATTGAGTACTGATTGATGTTCACCTGGATTTTTCCCCCATCGAGGGAACTTAATACCCTGTCATTAGACGAGCTATTCATTAGTCTATTTGATGAGAAAAAAATTAAATTGATAAAATGGGTTATTAATCCGTACAACTGCAGCAGCGGAGGACTATTATTCTGCTGCGTGATACTGCGGAAGAATTGATGATGGCACGGTTTGATCTTCGGCTGATCAGTCAGCAGAAAGGGGCGTTTAATTCATGCCCACATGTAGAAATCGAATATTCATGCTGTTTATTCATTTTTCTACCCCTGAGCGAAAATTTTTTATTTAAGCTGAATTCTCTTTTTTCAATTTTTGAAAAAAAAACGAAAAAGGAGCCGTTTTCAAATTTTCCTACTTTCAATATTAAATTAAAAAACAAATGATCGAATGATACACAGATTCTGCAGCCTACAGCTGATGTTTTTAAAATTTTTTTTTATTATAGTTTTGTCCTCATGTCTGGATATGAGTAGTGTCATGAATCCGGTCCATGAACTTCTGTCTGCTAGCCATCAGAGGTCACCATTTCCATTTCATTGACTCTCGCACTAACTAACTGTTGCATAGCACCCCGGACTACTTATCCCATCATTCATTGCACTGATTGGACACAGCTGTTTCATATTACTCACTCCATATTTAACACTCACTCTTATCCCTTCCCTCTGCCGAGTATTGTATGCGCTTATCGCAAGCAGTGATAGCCACTTTACAGAGCCTCGTTAGTGGCCCGCCCAGCCCAGCCCGCCCCAGCCAGCCGTCGAGGGCTAGTCTCGGTTAGTCTTAGTCTTGCCTTGCCTTGCCTGTTTTCCTGGATTTATCCTTTTAGTCTCGCCCTTTTGATTCTGTTCACCGATCGTTGACCTACGCTAGCCCTAGGATTATTCTTGTGTCTTGCCCGCCATATACCTGTTTGCCATTGTTCGACCCTGCCTGTGTTTCTGACCTCTTTTGCTTTAATAAAAGCTTGCACATGGATCCGCACGTCTCACGTCTTGTCAGCCCCATTACAAGTAGCAATCGCTACCAGAAAGTTATTTTTAGCATCTTTAACAAAAATTTGATGAAGCTGCAGAAAATTATGCATCTTGTACACCTGTTTCTCCGTATTTTGTTCTGATCTATTTTGTAAGTAACAAAAAATAAAAAAAAAAAAAAATAGCAATTATGAACTGATATTGAATGGAAGGTAAGATGTATATTTGATCCTGATTTTTTTTGAAAATGAGGCATTACTTACAGTAAAAGGATCAGGTTGAACTTGCTTCATTTCAGTGAGTCATTTGGTTAATTTTATATTTTCTGCAGCTCAGCAGTAGCACTTCCTCTAAGAGACACTATAAACTTCAACCTGAACACAAGCTCAGCCTGAACACACGTTCAACAAGCTCCAGAATGAAGATGCTGCTGCTTTCACTGCTCTGTAAGTTTATTTCTGTGGGATTGAGTGTGATTCTGTCATGATCAGATGATCTCAATGATCTGTTTTCTGTTTCTTCAGGTCTGTTTGTGTGGAGTCAGTCCACAGAAGCTTTAACTGATCAGCAGGTGGTTTTAGGACAGAGTGTGACTTTAGCCTGTGAGTACAGATTAAAAGGTGTTATTTGGTTTGTAATGAATCTACCAGCTCGTCCGGAGATGATACTGCGAACTTTTGGATCAGAAAAGCCTGAATATTACAATGAAAAATTCCGTGAGAAATATTCAGAAGGAGACAGAAGCCACTTAGTAATCAATAATGTCAGTGTTGATGATTTAGGAATTTATTACTGTATAAAACCAGGCTTTGCTCTACAGATCAGTAATGGTATCAGACTGCACACCACTGGTAAGGGAGAAACTGCAATACATCAATACAAATATTATTATTATTTATGCAAAATTGTTTTGCAATCTTAATGGCAAAAATGAATGCCCAGTTCAGGCAACACATTAAATATGTTACTTTACCTGTGCTTCTCTAAAAGAAATGTCTGAAGATCATCACTGATACATCACTGGTAATACATCTGATTATTATTAGGATATCATCATCATCATTTTTCTATTATTATTAAAAAAATTATTTTTATTAACATTCATATGTAAACTATTTAATTTCTAAATGAATTTGTATAAAACATTTATATTATTAATTTTAATCATTGTTTAGAAGTCTGATGTGAAGTTCGGTGAGCGTGACAGAGGAATAACATCCATTCAGACCAGCGGCACTGACAGATCCTGAATATCTACAAGTTCAGCCAAACTCTGTATATGAAACAGCTTCATACTGAGAGATTGTGTTGATTTATCGCTGTTTGCTTCAAATGATCAGAATTGCTTGATAAAAAAATTTTTTTCAAGGACTTTAAAACATGACTTGCTTTTGCCTGTTTTAATTAAAAATGACTGAAATCTGTCTGTAATGAAAATGTTATGTAAGATTTAAAATAACGTTTTCTTGTGGAATAAATCAGCTTTGTAGCCTAATGTTTTAGATTGTTTGTTTACTTCTCTTTTTGAGTTTCTAGCTAAAATCAGATCCATTGATTGTAATGGGATGCAGTGACAGCAATTATTCACTCTGACTAATCAAGTGATAATGAAATGAATATCTGGATGTAACAAACAAGACTGATAATAACTTTTTTGTCACAAGTTGCAGTGGTAATTGGTTAGTGTTCATTAGCTGATTTGTGCATTTGTGGCACCACTTTCCAAATGCAGTGGATCTTAATTAGTTAAAGGTCCCTGAAGGGGTTTTCCCGTCCTCTTTTACTATATAATGAATGAATAATCATAGTTTTCTTAAAGCAGCACAATGTAACTTTTGCAGAACTGCACACATCCCGCGGAAGAACATTCCAACCGGAGCTACTTCTCTAAGTTTATGTCTATGGCGATTCACGCAGGTATGTGTTACTCCGCAGCGGTGACGACCCGACCAGGCTACAACAGTCCAAATATAAGTACTTGTTATAACTATACCGTAGTGATTCGGAATAAGACAAAACCCCGGGTTGGAAGATTAATTTATGATGTACTCGCTCATTAAATACAATTTGCAAATTTTTAACACAGAAAAAGTTACATAGTGCTGCTTTAAAACTATGTATCTATTCTGGTATTAATGTTATGGCACTGTTTGTATTTAGTATCTGAGAGGTGACTGACGGCATGCAGTAACAGTGTTTACTCATTCAGCCCTGCTTCCAGAACAGAAAATAAATATGTATTTGTTTTGTAATAATTCATCTGAATCATTATATGATCAAAAGTTATATGTCTTTAGGGCAATGGAGGTCACTAATGCATCACATGTATCCACTAACTCTTATGTATGTTTAACATTTATAATACTTTTTAGGGTTTGTAGCACCAGTTGCTATATGTTTTGAAGTTGCTAGAATTATCTGTACTGTTAGCGTATCACAACTTGTAGAAATGACGTCAACCGGTCATCCATATATGACTATAAGTACTAGTGTTTCTGTATTCTAAGTTAGTTTGAGGATGGCTTCTCTTACTCATTTTCTAAAGTCCTTGGAAGAGTGGAAAATTCTGTCTTCAGTTCTCTCTATGGGGTTTAACTGTAATTCCCCTACACCCCTTAAATGCTTTAATGACAGTAAGTTGTCCGGTCAGTTCAAGTTCAGCCACATCTTCTTTGTGGGAGTGGTTTCCTTTTTCTTCTTAAATTCTGCAGCACTTCCGCTCACATTCATAGTAAAGTTAACCACCTTACTGCATATGAATTAAACAACACAGAATGAGGACGGTGCAGCTTTTACTCTTCTGTAAGTTTAAGTTCATGCAAGATTTTGTTCTGTTTTTATTATGGCCGTCATGTGTTGAATTGCTGTGGAAATAGAAATAATCTGAATGATCTGTGTGTTTTTGTGCAGGTCTGCTGGTGTGTCAAACCACAGAGAGTTTAACTGATAAAAGGGTGAATTTAGGGCAAAACGTGACTTTAGACTGTCAGATTGATGTAAAAGACATTTATTGGGTTTTCCAGAAAGGGACAGATTCTCCAGTGCTGATACTGCGAACTTTCACATCAGAATCTACATCATCTCGTCTAAAAGACCAAAGTCTGAAAGACAAATATTCATCACTAACTTTGAGCCGTTTACTTATTAGTAACGTAACTATCAATGAATTAGGAATATATTATTGTGTAAAAACAGGCTCACTTCTACAGCTCAGCGATGGTATTAGACTTGACATCATTGGTGAGTGTATATAACATTATCTTGATAAATCAGTTCGATCTGTTGTTGAATGATCTAAAAGCAGTTACCACATGCACATTGCACAGTGTGTTAAATTTGTATTTGTCCTTTATTTCTATCAGAGGTCTATGCAATATTGATGCATATTTGGAATTTATGAACACAAAACTCTTGTATGTTTTGTTCTTAAGCTGCTCAAGATCAGAATCAGACAGGACTGAACAATCAGTCACAACATCCGAAAACACAGCAGGCTCTGATTGTGTTATATGTTATATTGAACATTGTGATGTTTTCTGCAGTAATAGGTGAGAATCAGACGTGACCTATCATAGAAAAATAATAATAATAATAATATAAAGATGTCCTTTAAATGTTTTTTGTATTACTTGATAATTTTCTGCTCATCTTTAGTGTGAATTTATAAATTTAATCAGAAATGTTGGTGCTGTTTAAGGCCTATTTCAGATCAAACTCCAAGCGTGTAAAAAAAGGCACCAACAATGTCAAGATGACGAACTGGAGCAGCTTTACAGCACAAATGGTGAAGAGGTACGACACTCTTATTCAGAATTCAGTGTGTGTTTATTGAATATATCTTATACAGGGCCCTGAGAAGCTCATTATCTGTTTGGCAGTTTTCTAAGTGGAGTTTCGTTTTCACCGCCAACAACCCTTTTTGTTGGTTCCTTTCAAACAAAAAGCCCCAATTGGGGGGGGGGTGGGGGGGGGAAACAAAACCTAGACAAATATAATCAAGAGTAAATTGTCTCATACAGTTTAATAGAAGTATATTTTGATAAATAATCACAGAAAAAATGTTGTTAGCGTGATTGTTGGTTAAGATTGACTGATGTGTATTACCTGAACATGTAATAAAATATTATCAATATTTTTTCAGCATTACTTCTCTTTACTTTTCAGTAGCAATATATTCAAGTAATGTGAGGTGACATATAATGTTTCCTGTGTTCTGATTGGTTGGACTGGCTGTGAAAACCATCTTTGGGAAAATTTCAGTTGAAGTGTCATTTTGATTGATTAGTTTGGCTCACATGCCATTCCTTTAGAAGGCGGGGTTTATGACCTGTACTGCCGTCAGCATCAGATGGCGATGGAAAGTTTTGGCTTCATTTAAAGAGTGTGAGGACACTTGCTTTGCATAGGGTAAATAACTGGAAGCCTGGCCATCAAGTCACAACATGGCTGTGCCCCGCTCTTATGCCTTGGTATAATAAGGTGGATAAATGATCATTTGTTGTTTAAATTGTGGAAACTTATACCACCTATTTGGGGAGCTTTTTCACCAAGAATCTGATTAAGCCTCCCAAAACCTCCTTAAATCATCATTTGTAAAAATGGTTTAAAAACAAAGTAGGATAAATTAAGTATTTTAACAACGCAAAGATATGGAGGGTTGCTGTTCGGTATAATAAAAACACTAAAAGTCTTGCCTGTCCCCATGTGGTAGCTAAGAAAAGTAGTGTGTGGGGTTAATATGCAGATTGAATGTTTATGAACTGTGTAAATGATTTATTAATGTATTTCACTGCCAATCAACAAGCTGTGTTGATATTTGATGAATAAAACTTGGCCTTGTGTCTGCGATGCTGTAGTCTGGGCTGCAGTCGTCGCTCTGAGTTCGTTTTTTTCACAGTTGGGGTTAGTTGGCTGCAACTCTGGTTATGGTGCATCTGGTCACAGGCACACATTGTGGAAAAATACAGCGCAGGCCTTTGGGATCGTCGTCTTCATATCTAATCGATTCATCTATTAAGGTGTGTTGGCGGCATTCCTCTTTATTCTGCAGAGCAATTTTGCTTCATTTGAACAATTAGTATCACCTTTAAAGGGATATGATGCTATTTTAAAGATCATTATTAAAGATCATTATCATACAGAATATGTTGACATGCTTTAATGTTCAAAAAACACATAATTTTTCAAATATTGTACATTATTGTAAGTCCTCCATGCCCCGCCTCTCTCAAACACTTCGCTTTCTACAAAGCCCCTCCTTCCGACAAGCGCAGTCTGCTCTGATTGGCAGCTGACCCAGTGCATTGTGATTTGGCCGAACACCGCAAGCACTCATCGCTTCAGCTTTCAAAATAAATGTAAAGACAGTAAATAATGTCGTTAGTTTTACCATCAGTTAAAGCCCGAAAGGTGAACAGAGTCGCGGGACAGACACAGTGATGATGCAGTAAACACGCCGCGGTTAAGACAGCGGACGTGCTATGATTTCTGACAGACAGATCACTCTCCTGTGATGTGACCCTGTTCCCTTCACACACAACACACTCACACGTTACTCTGCGATGCGCAAGACTCCGCATTTGAACAGTCAGTAGCACATACTTAAAATAAGAACAAAACATACTTACAGTCGATGAGGCAGAATAGCAGATTAGCATTGCAAGTCGGAATTGACCCCTTTTTATTTTTAGAAAATTAGCCTTGTCGCACAGCAGAATTGTACTCTTCTAGGTTATAAAAAGAACTTGTCATAAATGCGTTTTGCACAAGTGAACTTCTGGGTTGTGCCTGTTCGTTGTTAAATAAATCTTAACCCAATGATTATACGTGCATCTACTTCCGGAAGGTCAAATAAAGTGATTTTGCTTTCGCACAGAAACACACAGCATCTCCCTGACATAGCTGCATCAACACGACTGCTGTTCCTGAAACCACGCCTTCTTTGTGTGAACATTTGGGTGGCGTTATGCAAATTTTCCCACATCTTGATGTAGACATGTGGGGGCATGTTAGAATGTGCTGTTTTAGGTAGGCGTGGTTGACTATTAACTTTTAAAAAGAATATCTCTTTGGATTTGAGACTTTAGTCTTTGCAAATTTACAGATTTCTTTATGCACCAAGAGCTTGTAACTCTCCAACGAGAAAGGAAAACTTGAAAAACGCATCATATGACCCCTTTAAACAACCACAGAATGAGAAAGGTGCATTTTAGTCTGCGGGTACGTTACTCAGTTTAATGATTTTAGTGGTTTTGTCAGGATTGAATAGTTTTTAAGGGGAGATACTGCAGGCAAAAACACAATTTTTCATGCACCTGTCAATTTTGCGATTTGGGTTTGGGCTGTTTGGCTTTTGGATTTCATAAAGGTTGCTAAAGATAGTGGAAAGAAAATGCAAAAGACACTGTTAAGTGTTATTTATAGCACTTTATATTTGTGTCAATAGATTTCAATTACAATACATATTTTTAAAGGCCGTTTTCTCAAAATGAGTTTTTTCTCCTTCACTGAGCCATACATCTCCACTTCAGTAGCACTTACACACACCAAACTTTACATTTTTTTATTCCTGTCTACATCCTGAAGGTTTTTACAGAGGGATTTGTTCATATATAATTTGCTTGACTGTATACAACATTTTATTCCCCCCAAAAATATAGTGTTTTCTGTCCGTTCTAATCATTTTCTGAATTATGGAGTGACAAAAAAAGATACCCAAAATTCCCTCTGTAAAAACATTTGACTCTAATATGTCAAAAAAATTAAACAAGAATTTTGAAACTGACTTCATCCAGTGTTCAGATTTTTGTACTAGAAATGTATGCAAATTAGCACATATTTAATTAAATACTGCCTCATTTGCATATTTAAACATAACATTTTAGAACACTTGTAATACAAAAAATGTTTGCTATTATCAATGTAATCAATCAACTGGGAAAGTAAGGTGATAACTATTAGTTAATATGTTTACCCTATTCACCTACAGTGTCTCGCTTAAAAGTGAATTTGTTCACAATGTTAAATTGTACAGAATAATCTGAATGATCTGTGTGTTTCTTCACAGGTCTGCTGGTTAATTATCATAATTACTGATTATAATGACTTATACTGTCTTTTTACGCGTTGCGTTGCATCGCACCGCGTAAACATAAAACCCTGTCTGCAATTGTGATCGGAGAAATGACAAACAACAAGTGCTACTCTACACTGCCCAAAACTCGCGTTTGAATCATCAGTGGCAAATCCTTTAAATGAAAACGTACTTACAGACTGTGAGTCAGAACTGCCAGCATTTTAGTCTAACGTTACTCTCCCAGGATCAGTAAACAGTCCTACATAAATGCGCTGGACACGTCTGGATATTTGGGTTGAACTGTTCTGGAACAGTGTTGTAAATACAACTTAACCACTGATTTCTAGTCGTGTCCTCTTTTGGAAGACCAAACAAAGTAGTTTCGCTTTCACAATGAAAAACACGGCGGCCTAGCGTGAGCGGAAGCCTTCCACTTAGCGAAGTGGAATTTCGTCTGTTTCACCCGACCAACAACACTTTTGTTCTTTTTCAAAAGCCAAAGACAAAATTTAGAAAAATATAATAAAGAGTAAATCACCTCGTAGAGTCTAATAGTACGTATATTGTACTAAATAATGAGTAAAATATTGTTAGCCTGACTGTTGTTAAAAACTGACTGATGTTTGTTACCTAAACATGTATGTAATACAAAATTTGCAATGTTTTCAGGATGACTTTGCTTTTGTTTTGATAATTAAGTCTTGTAAATAAAATCTTAAATCTTAATTCTATATGTTTATTTTGAGTGGCTTCATTCTTTGACTCTGGGCTTTTATACACATAATGATGTAAAATCGCAAAATCGTCAAAGTCAAAAAACAGGAAAAATAAATATTATGAACTACTATCATTTACATTAACTGTTTTATATGAGAATATATTTTAAAATGTAAGTCATGCTAACCTGATTGTATGCATTAGTTCAAATATTGTAGAGCTTGGTGTTATAAAAATGTAATGTAATGTGAGATGACGTGAATAATCTTTATGTTTCCTGTATCTTTATTGACTGGACTGGATGCTTGTTTACCTTAAGTATGATATATGTAAATGCTTATTTTTTTTATTTTTTTGTTTATGTGTTAATAATTAAATTGTAAGTTTATGTTATAAGGGTTTATTAACATATTTCAATGTCAATAAATAGGCATACTCTATTTGACATATAAAACTTATGTAATGCTCTGTGCTGTAGTGAGTCTTTTGGTTATTTCTATTTAAAGTCTTCATTGTCTTGCTACCGTCTGTTTTCTCACAGCTGTGGGTTAGTTGGCTTGAACTCTGGTCTGGTTCAAGTTTGTGTACAAAGTCACACATTGTGAAAAACATCAGCGCATGGGCCTCTGATTTCTTCATCTTCACATATTTTTCACTTTATCACTATAAAGTGTTTTTGCTGGTTTCCTATTTTTCTATTCTGATTTCTACTCAGATTAGTCTTAACTCTCTTACGGCATATCATTGAAAAAAACCACAGAATGAGGACGGAGCAGCTTTTAGTCTTTGCTAAGCAACTCGGTTTTTCTGATTTTAAAGATTTTTCAGATTTTAATCATTTTGTCATGTCAATGTGAATAATCTGAATGATCTGTGTGTTTCTTCACAGTTCTACTGGTGTGTCAAACTAGAGAGTGTATAACCAATAAACTGGTGAATATAGGGGCAAATGTGACTTTATACTGTCAGATTGGTGTAGAACACATTTATTGGGTTTTCCAGAAACTGAAAGATTCTCCGGTGCTGATACTGTGAACTTTAATGGCATATTCTACAGCATCTTTTTTATTTGATGATAGATTAAAAGACAAATATTCATCACTAACTTGGTGTCATTTATTTATTAGTAATGTAACTGTTGATGAACTAGGAATATATTATATTGTAAAAACAGGCAGCACTCTACAGCTCAGCGATGGCACCAGACTTTACATCACTGGTAAGTGTGTATAAAATAATTTTATATGCTATTGTTTTGTGTCCATTTTTGCGCCAATATATAAATTTGTATTATGTCTTTGGTCAAATCTGGTAAAGATATGGGTTTTAGAAAATAAATGTAGCCAAATTTGAGGTGATGTCAATCGATTACTTTCGAATCTTTGATCATCCTGTCAGTCCAGAAGGACAAACTTAACACAAGAAATATTCATTAATTTATATTTGTAATTACATACTTACCAGCATTTTGTATGATTCATACAGTCAAAAGATTCACAGGTCCAAGAAGAATAGGATTCTGAGAAATCAATCTTGCATCACAGCTGACAATGTTTTGCTAACGTTATGAAAACTTTATTTCTTAATTTTCTCTGAACATTCCAAATATTCAGTGTTTTAAAAAAAAAAAATTTCTTGGTTATAAAAATTTTAAGGCTAATCATTTATGACTTTGCAAACCCTGTTGGAAATTTAATTTGAATGTTCCTGAACTTCTGAAACAAGTAGGCTAAGATATATATATATACAGGTGCATCTCACTAAATTAGAATGTCGTGGAAAAGTTAAGTTATTTCAGTAATTCAACTCAAAGTTGTGAAACTTGTGTATTAAATAAATTCAATGCCCACAGACTGAAGTAGTTTAAGTCTTTAAATCTTTAATTGTGATGATTTTGGCTCACATTAAACAAAAACCCACCAATGCACTATCTCAACAAATTAGAATATGTTGACATGCCAATCAGCTAATCAACTCGAAATGCCTGCAAAGGTTTCCTGAGCCTTCAGAATGGTCTCTCAGTTTGGTTCACTAGGCTACACATTAGACTGCTGATCTGACAGTTGTCCAGAAAACAACCATTGACACCCTTCACAAGGAGGATAAACCACAAACATTCAATGCCAAAGAAGATGGCTGTTCACAGAACGCTGTATCCAAGCAAGTTAACAGAAAGTTGAGTGAAAGGAAAAAATGTGGAAGAAAAAGATTCACAACCAACCAAGAGAACCGCAGCCTTAAGAGGATTGCCAATCAAAATCGATTCAAGAATTTGAATGAACTTCAAAAGGAATGGACTGAGGCTGGGGTCAAGGCATCAAGAGCCACAACACACAGACGTGTCAAGGAATTTGGCTTCAGTTGTCGTATTCCTCTTGTTAAGCCAATCCTGAACCACAGACAACGTCAGAGGTGTCTTACTTGGGCTAAGGAGAAGAAGAACTGAACTGTAGCCCAGTGGTCCAAAGTCCTCTTTTCAGATGAGAGCAAGTTTTTTTATTTAATTTGGAAACCAAGGTCCTAGGAGTCTGGAGGAAGGGTGGAGAAGCTCATAGCCAAGTTGCTTGAAGTCCAGTGTTAAATTTCCAAAGTCTGTGATGATTTGGGGTGCAATGAAATCTGCTGGTGTTGGTCCATTGTGTTATATCAAGTCCAAATTCAATGCAGCCGTCTACCAGGAGATTTTGGAGCACTTCATGCTTCCTTCTGATGACAAGCTTTTTGAAGATGCTGATTTCATTTTCCAGCAGGATTTGGCACCTGCCACACTGCCAAAAGCACCAAAAGCTAGTTCAATGACCATGGTTTTACTGTGCTTGATTGGCCAGCAAACTCACCAGAACTGAACCCCATAGAGAATCTATGGTGTACTGTCAAGAGGAAAATGAGAAACAAGGAGACCAAAAAAATGCGATGAGCTGAAGCCACTGCAGAAGAAGAAGAAACCTGGGCTTCCATACCACCTCAGCAGTGCACAAACTGATCACCTCTATGCCACGCCGAATTTAGGCAGTAATTAAAGCAAAAAGAGCCACTACCAAGTATTGAGTACATGAACAGTAAATTAACATACTTTCCATAAGGCCAACAATTCACAAAAAATTTTTATTTATTGGTCTTATGAAGTATTCTAAATTGATGAGATAGTGAATTGGTGGATTTTTGATAAATGTGAGCCAAAATCATCACAAAAAAAGAACCAAAGACTTAAACTACTTAAACAGTCTGTGTGCATTGAATTTATTTAAATACACGAGTTTCACAATTTGAGTTGAATTACTGAAATAATGAACTTTTCCACGACATTCTAATTTATTGAGATGCACCTGTATATAAAGAAAACCTTAGATGAACCTCCCACTGAGACAACTTTGAATGAACATTCTATTACTGAAAGAATGCTTGTCCATAACTGTAAAAGAACATTGCCAGAATGTTCTCTACTATTTAGGTTGTTTTCAGTAACCATGTTCCAGAGGCCGTATAAAATAGCAATGGTGGCTAAAAAGACTATGGCATACTTGTACAGAACACATGTCTAAAACCCACACTTGCTAACGTGAAACTAGGTCAACAAAACCACATGCTGGTGCTGTCAGAAAACACCCAGACATACTAGCTTACAAGTTTGGCCAGAAGATTTGTTTAAAAAAAAAAAAATCTTCAAAATTCAATATAGTTTAGGTGCCAATATAGCAATTTAATTAATTGAAAATAAAACCTTTTGGCAGCTGAAATTACTTAACCAAAACAAACACTTAATCTCTTTGACCTTCTTAAATGCTTTAATAACAGTAAACAGTCAGGTCAGAGCAAGTTCAACGTCTACATCCTCTTTTCAAGGGTGTCTGCTGGTTTCCTTCTAATTTTTTTCTGCGCATCTGTGTAGCACTTCCTCACAGATTCGTAGTTAAGTTAACCATCTTACTGCATGTGAGTAAAACAATCACAGAATGAGGACGCCGCAACTTTTACTCTTCTGTAAGTTACTCAGTGTAATTTCTGTGTGATCTTCACATGACTGAATAGTTTTCAAGGTTGAAAGAGTTATGTGTTTTACCATATGCGTTTTATCTTCACAGTTCTACTGGTGTGTCAAACTACAGAGCGTTTAGCTGATAAACGGGTGAATTTAGGGCAAAACTTGACTTTAGACTGTCAGATTGGTGTAAAAGACATGTATTGGGTTTTCCAGAAAGGGACAGATTCTCCAGTGCTGATACTGCGAACTTTCACATCAGAATCTACATCATCTCGTCTAAAAGACCAAAGTCTGAAAGACAAATATTCATCACTAACTTTGAGCCGTTTATTTATTAGTAACGTAACTATCAATGAATTAGGAATATATTATTGTGTAAAAACAGGCTCATTTCTACAGCTCAGTGATGGCATCAGACTTTACATCACTGGTAAGTTATTTCTAAATCAACTGCAATTAACACATCAAATTTGCTGTTATATGTATATACTACTTATATTATGAATGATCTAAAAACTAATTATTATCTGTGTTACTGCAATATATACTTTTATCCTTATCAGAGGTGTTTAATCATTTATTGGCAATAAAAATGCTAAACTTATACAATTATACAGAATCTATCCGAGATGAAAATCAAACAGAATACAACAATCAATCACAAGGTGAAACAACTCTCAAGATTCACAAGATTCTGACTGTTACATCCTTCCTATTCAACATTTTGCTGATCATTGCAATAGGTGAGATTTCTGAGATACAATCAAGTTGAAAAAAGACTTCAAAAAGTTGAAAATACATAAAATAATAATAAATTAATTAACATGATCACATGTTCAAATGAATCTCCTCTGTGTCATTTACATGTAAAAGTTTAGTGTATTCCTTTATGAAGAGTTTCTTTGAAATGCACTAATGCATTGTTTCATTATGCATGTGTATTATATTCATTCCATGATGATAACTTAACCAAAAAATTATGTGCTACTTTAGGTCTGTTAATGCTCAAACTTAAGAAGCCAAGAAAAAGTCAACATCAACCCCAGAATGTCGAAACAGTACCACTTGAGGACTTAAACACTGCACAGGTAAGACTTAAATTGCTATACGATTCAGTTGCCATTTAAGTTCATAGTACAAAATGTTTCCAAAATTTCCAGGCAACAGCTAAAATGTCTCAACAAGTTATTCTAGTGTTAGCGGAAGGTGTTTAGAAACTCATTACTTATGAAATGATGATGATGGAGATCATTCTTCAGATTTCACAACTCGTGACGATTTGTGAAACATCTTAAGCAACTAAAACACAGTTAGCTGAAATAACTCTACTAGATGTTCTAAAAATTCCCAAATGTTTTATAAAATTAACCAAACGTGTTCACATGTGTGGTGAAGATGTTTATAAAGTGGCTAACTTCGTTGTTATTGTTCTCGTAGTATTCTGAAATCGAGTTGCGCACATGTTCCAGAAGAGAAAATCCCATTCAGATAAACGGCACTTATGTACTTCTTCAGAAGCCAAAGCCGCATCTTAGAGCAACACAAGCGGAAATCATCACATCTTGCAACCTACAAAGTTATAATGAGGCAGTCTGACACCTTCTGTGGGTGTACCCTTTTCGGCAGGATCAAGTTTTATAAAGGTCAATGTGTTTCCGTCACTGTTTGAATGAAATCATGTTATTTACTTATTTATAAAATATGTAATTTGGATGTGTGTTGCTACCAAGTACCTCAGACATGTTAACAGATCAATCTTGAATGATTAATGTGGTTACAGTTTACAGTAAGGTTCAATGCATTAACATTAAATTACAATGGACAATACTTATTAATCCTGGTTAATGCTCATTCATGTTAACAAACATTAATATGAAGTATATTATTTACGTTTGATTGTATTGACTTTATTTTATGTGGTTAACCATGCTGGTTTAGGATGATTTATTTGGTCCCCAGACTGGCCAAGCTGGTGTTTAGCTGGTCTCCCAAATCTGACCAGCTGACAAGTACCCAAAACACCATCAAAAACCATCAAACTAGGTCAGAAACCCACTTTTCCCTAGTGGACGTTCTTGAATCAAAGTGCAAAAACATTCATTATGATACAACGTCGAACAAAAAGTACAAGATGGCAAGAAAAAAACATGGTCTAGAGATATGTTGTGCAACACTGACTGAAGTTTTGCCATGCTTCATGTGAACAGATTGGTGAAAGTGCTACTACCTGTTTCTGAAAAAAAAAACAACAGCGAAATGTCTACATGCATTAGCTCAAAAACTAAAAGGTCTAGGGTTCAATATGGTTTCAGAAAAAACATCAGGCAAGTGTTTTAAACTTTCTGAACATTGTTTTCCTCAGTAAAGTGTTGTAGCATGCACGTGTGACTCATAAAGACATTAAAACTTGTTTTAAGAGATGGATGGAGTTTTTTCCTTATTTGGGTTACACTTACATTTGTACATTTTGTATGATAACACAATGTTTCATAGGAATTAACAACATCTATACACAACCAGGGCCGTAACCACCATAGACACTGAGGAAAACAAGTCCGTTAGGATGTTGCATATATGCATCCATGAAAACATTTTTAGGTTAGTTTTTTTACTGCTCAGCGTCTCGTCAAAATTATTGATATGACTCTTGACCAATCAAATTAAAGTAGGCGGGGTTTACTCTTCACAGAAGCACTGCGCGGTATTTCGGTTTTTATCGGTGAAAGAGAGCAAGGTAAGATGGAAATAGCAAAACATTCAATATTTCACAACTGTTTATGATAGAAATGTTAAATGAACGACAGTAATATCCAGCACTGCAAACTACTCGACATTTCCCCCAAATATGACTGTTTTGATTTCTAAATGAACGTGAAGAGACAAGAAACGATTTGCGTTTTCGCCGTATTAGGCATACAAATGAATGTATATATTTTAAAATGTTATTTGTAATTAGTTCAAAATTATTACTTCTCTACTAGAATTAGATTTATTAGATCCATTTCCTTAACTGTTCTATTTCTACATCTACTTTATTAAAAACAGTCTCCCCAATGCTTAATAAATGGTTACGGCCTTGTACACAACAAACAGTCACACTTAAAATGTCTCATTTTCTACTATATAGTTATCTACTGTATAGTTCAATGAAAATGACATTTTAATTCAACCAAATTACATGAGAATGGAGAACTTACACCATATCCAGTTTTTTTTTTTTTTTTTTTTTTTTTTTTTTTATTCTGGAAAGGAACCCCGCACAATGAACGTGAACAACAAACAATAAATAGAGTTAAATCTCAATTCTTTACATCCTAACATCAGATTTTCCTCTTCACATTATGCAAATCTACAAGATACAGCAATTAAGAAACGTCACAAACAATTGTATTTGTCCATCGATCAACCGGCATCAATAAATAATCTTTATATCTGTGTTTGATTGCGTCATAAAGATGAAGCATTTATACAAGCAATTCTGTGGTACACACATCAAAAATAAAACACATTCAAATGCACTCAAATACAAAACACAAAATGGAATGGGGCGTGGTGGACGTCATCAGTCCAATCGGATCTTCTGATTGGTCATCCTGTAGATGATGCTGTCATATCCGGGATCCATGTTCCAGAGGTTGTACGAGATCACGATGACGGCTAAAGCTAACACGATCATCAGCCACAGGACAATGTTAAAGACCACGGCGTAATCATAGTCGTACTTGTAGGCCAGGTTGTAGAGGCTGCCTTGGTTACTCTGAAACAACCACACGCTAGCGTTACATGAAGTTCAACGTTCAAAAGTAGGTCAGTGAAGGGGGTTTCTACTGTACTGTAACAGTCTTTTTGTTTTAGAACAAAACAAACAGGTTATGGGTTGGAAAGGTGAGGGTCGCTAAGATAAATCTATACGCTACTATTTGCTAACCAGCTACTACAGCTTACACAATTTATGTTAAATGTCTTACAGAAGTGGTCTTGAAACGATTCTTTCTTCTCGTACCCTGACGAATAAGAATAACGCTGAAAATGTGGTCCTGATCCAATATTACGTTTTTTTTTCTATGTAGAAATGTTTGCTTTTAGAAAAGCTTATTGCAGTTAACTTACGATCTGAAGGATGGAGCGTGACTTCCTGGTCAGAGGGGCTTCAAATGTCTTCACCGTCACCACTTCTACAACCGCGTTGTTTGCATAGACATTGGCGACATCGTCTGCGAACTTCGTGCATGTACAAACAAACAGATTTTAATGTAAAAAGTACTAAAAACAGCAGTACTATTGTATTATTTGTTACTATAATAATAGTAGTACTGTATTCGTACTAAATAATAATAGTACTGTATTATTTAGTACTAATAATATTATTATTTTTGTAATGTATTATTTAGTACTACAAGGTCAAAAAAAACAAACACATTTTATATCTGGAACCAAGCAGAGAAATATATATGGAAATGTAATTAATGAATAATTAAATTTAATGAACAATAATGATCTTATGTTCATGACAAAACAATAAAAGAGAAATTTGCAGATATCTAAATAACCTAAAAGTTGTCTTATTAGGGGCTAAAAGTCAAGCTTTTAAATGTTTTGTCTTAATTTATTTTAACTTGTTATATTAACAGTTTTACACAGTAAAAGTGTCCCTTTTTTCATCTTAAAACAATTAAAGAAAATAAAGCATAATTCCTTTTTTTTGTCTAAAAATGCCTTAATGCAAAAATAAATATAGAAATCTTAATTGTCCTTGTCCTAAGGCTTAATTAAAACAACAACAACGACAAAAAGCTACTAGTCTTCCTCATTTCTAGCAGAACATTTTAGCAACTTGTTCCATGTTCCATTTAAAAAAATTAATAACTTTTGCTTGCGATTCTGTAATTAATGTCATATTTATTGTGATAATTTACAATACACTACTATCTATTATACAATATGAACATATTAAACTGTATTTACATTAATGTAACACTGTAATGTATTTAAAAAAATTAAAACTACAGTAAAATTAATGTACTATGTTGCATTAAAGACCATTGTGTCAGTAAACAAGAAAGAGGCCAGCACAGCAGTGTTATCTTAGTATCACTGATATCACTAATATTTAGAATTAGTTTTCATTTTTATATTTCCAGTTTGGTTTTAATTTTAGTTTAGTTTAGTAACTACCATTTTTATTAGTTCTTAGTTTTTATTTAAGTTTTAGTTATTTTAGTTCAACAAGTGAAAGTTTTTATTTTATTTTTTTATTTCAGTTCAAATTTATTTCAAATAATAGAAAAGTTAATGTTTTAGTAAACTATAATAATGCAGCACAGTCTCCATACCTTCTGTAGAGTGGACGTCAGGATCCTGGTAGCGTCAGCGAACTGAGGAGAGTCTGTGCCATAACGACGGACGATTTCCTCCAACCCCGCCAGCTCTAAAGAGTACAGGTCAGGAGCCGGGTCTTTAGCCAGATGCTTGTGTTTCTGCAACTGCAGTAAACAGAAAGAAATACTTCAATAACACAGAATCAATAGAGTAATTATCAGTTGCTGAAAACGGACAATTCACTTTGTTTTTAACAAGTTGCACAGTAATTTAATCTGATTACACAGCTTTTGTTTCGCAATTAAAAAAAAAAAAAAACATTAAGAAAAAACAAATTTTATATATATTTATATATTGAGGCCAGATTCAATTAAACGGATTTTCAAATAGAACCCAAAACTCAAAACTATACATCTGCACGGCTGATTTATACGGGACAAATGTCATACATAAAGTGTATGGGCTCAGAGCAGACAGAGAAACTCACCAGAGCTGAGATGTCATACAGCACCTGAACCTCAGACAGGAACAGAAGATCAGCCTGAAAAACACAGACCACCACATAAACACATTAAAACCGGTATATTTAGATCAACGCCTAGTTTAGGGTGGGAAACAAAAACCAACATGCATCTACTGAACAATGGTTTCTATCTGTAACAACTACTTTCACAAGTTGATATTTTCAGCAAGGCAGAAGCCATTTCCTACTATGACCGAAAAACTGCTTCAGAAACTTACAAGTCCATGTTTGTACAAAGTGTGTGAATACTGTAAACACTAATAAATGATAGATAGGCAGATAGATACAGACAGATAGATAGACAGACAGAAATAGATAGACAGAGGGGTGCAGGATCCTCGAGATGGGATTCGAACTTGGGACACCCGTAGCGCAATGATGCTATATGTCAACACGCTGCCCACAAGGCTATCAGTGCCGACAGATAAATACATTTTTAATTAGTTATTTGACATCTATGGACAAAGTAGATCTCAACACCACGAGTCTTCACCTCATTATTACGGCTGAGAGAGATGAGAGGAAGGGACGTGAGGACAGATCCGTCCTGGGACAGACGTCCACGGATTTGTTGCAGGGTCACGGGCAGGTCCTCAAAAACAGTGTTGGCCATTCCCATCATATACAGCCTCTGAAACACACAATCAAGACATATCTTAATATTAGACACATATTAAATGAACGTTCTGGGTTCAATACACGTTCCATTAACATCATCTATGACTTTGTGAGAATTTCACCAAAAAAAACTAACGATTTAGACTTGTCTCTCAGTTTGTTAAAGAAAACATTTATTTACTTTACTAATTATAAAGAACATAATTGAAACTTTCTGAATTACCATAATAACAGCAAGTCTTTTATTTTTAGTGCTGTATCAGCACATACAACAATTTAAAAAAGACACATAAGACAAATAATAAGAAAAGAACAATATTAAAAACATACTTAGACAACTTTTTTTTTGTACATAAAACTTTTTTTTATACAAACATTTTAACTTCCACTGGATCAAAATGCTAATGTTACAGGATTAAAAAAAAACAAGTCAGTCCAAATTAAATTTTTTCTTTTGTTTTTTTTTTTTTTGTTTTTTTTTCAGTAGTCTCATTTACCTGGCTTTATGCATCAGATTTTAGCATCTCACGTGCATTCTTTATCTGCAGAGCACTTTGTGTGTTTGCAGGCATCACTTATGTGGTTAGTGAGTCATAATGTGCCAGAGATTCGCTGAGGTCATACCTCCTCACTGGGGGCCAGCTGCAAGACCACAGGGGTGCTGCCGGCAAACAGAGTGTGCACCGTGTTTGCCACACTGTCCAGAGTGAACGGAACTGGCTGAAACCAGACAGACAGAGACAGATATATAGACAAAGTTGTGCCTTCAGTCTCATGATACAAAATAAGGGAAGTCTAGCAGGGAAACTACACGGCTACTCAATCCTGAAATATCCTTCTTTCCTGGAACTTACAAATTAGCTGTTGAAACTTTTTTTTCAGGGTCTACAGGGACTTATTTAACTTTACTCATTCATTTAAAGGTTAAAGTGACAACCTACACGTTGAATCAAAGACATAAAATCAAGAAAGAGCAAGAGACAAAGAATAGCTTTTGCATTCATGCACCACAGAAAATAAAATAACTCATGCACGTGAGAATGCATCACTCACATTTTCGAGAGGGTAGGAGGAAATGTTTTTTGGAAAGTCGAGGCTGTCCAAGCCGCGCACGACGATCAGAGCGTTTGCACGCGGGCGTTGGAAGAGCGAGCCGGCAGCCAGACCTGGCCAATCAAGATCCTGCAAACAAAACCACAAACTTACTACAGCGTTTACATGAAGACATTACAAGTGCAGTTACACGATTAAACAGACGGTATACCTCACGGATGGAGAAGCCCATGGTCAGGGCGACTAAATCAGGGACCTTTTCTCCTGATATGGGCCATTGTCCATCCTGGAATGTCACGTATGGCGGGCTGCGCAGAACAGTCAAACTGTCGCCCAAAACACCTAATGGAAAATAGTACAGAAAACAATTCTGATATATTCCCATAATCTTTCTTTGCAATAAATGACACTTGCTTTAACATTTTGAAGTCTAATGCAATGACATTCAGACATTTTGAGGTCCTTCGAAAGGTTTGAAACAACACCCACCACAGTCGAAACATGTTAAATTAAGATAAGAATAAAGTTTCGGGATTTAACTAAATAATACAAATCTGATTAAAATAATAAATAGGAAAATACTATATTCATACAAAATAAAATAACCAACATCTATCAGTACTCTGATCTCTCTATCTATAGTACATCTTATAGCAGTAACCAAAAAGCGAAAACCACCCATAATGTAACGTAACAGAAACTAAATAGTTTCCAAATAATATCGCATATTTACAATATGATTTCTTCTACTGTATAAATTGGGAATTTCTAAGTGCATAAAAATATATAAGTGCCTTTCCTACGAAAATGATCACATTTTGGCATCTAAAAAACCCTGAAAAGCCCTTTCCGAACACAATGACCAGTTTAAAATAACCATATTTTAAAATAAAATAACCATATTACTGATCAACAACGTAGGATTTTTTTAATGAACCAAGACTGTCACATGACTTGCTAGGGCTTCCTCGTTCACTATCAATATTTAACAGCAAAACCGTTTGTATTTTACAGCATAAAGCAACATAAACACAATATCGTAGCAAATTCACATATATTAATTGGATTGGATTAATGTAATTGTATAAACGAGAGAAATTGGATCGATTAACATGACTGCGGATTATGGCATCTCACTGCAGTCGCCATTATTTCATTAAACAAACGCTAAAAACACACCGACCAGGCAAAATAAAAAGACGTACATCTAAAAGATAAAGTATAACGTCAATTTACCTGATAAAAGGCCTAAAAGCGCAAACACCGTCTTGATAATTGTTCGCTTCATCTCGGCAGGATTTTTCTGATGGACTGGCTTCCTTGCTACACCGGTCACGTGACACGGACCTACCGCGTGACGTCGTGCGTCGTGCGTCATGACGTGACTTCTGCAGTGCCGTTCCTGTAGCGCTTCGGCTTTCACTGCGGGACTTTTAAACCTCATTTGATCAATCTTAATTAAAATGAATGTTCGATACTGTAAATTTGCTAGCTAAAATAGGTTTATCATGCTATTAAGTGAAATCATTAACACCAAAAGAGACCTTCTGAGAAAGTAATCAGTAAAGTGAACCATTTATCTATCTATCTATCTATCTATAAATATATTATCTATCTAGCTATCTATTATCTATCTATCTAATCTCTGTTATCTATATCATCTATTATATATCGACTATCTATCTAATTATCTTAATATCTATATCATCTGTGTAGATATCTATATCTATCTATCTATCATTCTATCTATCTATTTATCTATCTATTTATCTATCTATCTTCAGTCTAATTTTATCTATCTATCTATATATCTATCTACTATCTATCTATCTATCATTCTAGCTATCTATCATCTGTCTATCTTCATCATCTATTATCTATCTATCTATCAGTCATCTGTCTATCTATCTATCTATCTATCTATTATTATCGACTATCTTATCTATCTGTCTATCTATCGATCTATCTATCTATCAACTGTAATCTATATATCTATCTATCTATCATCTATCTATCTATATATCTATCTATCTATCTATATCTGTCTATCTATCTATCATTATATATTATCTAGCTATCTATCTATCTATCTATCTATCTATCCTCTGGGTATCATTATCACCTATGACTATCATGATCTCTATCATTGATGTAGCTTCATCTATCTATCGACTATCTAGTTATCTATCTTCTATCTAATCATCTATCATGCTATTCTATCTAGCTATCTATCGATATATCGATCTACTATTCTATATTTAGATATACATAACTGTGTACTCTTAGCTATCATCTATCTATCTATTATCTATCTATCTATCTATCTATCTGTCTGTCTATCTTCTATCTATCTATCTATCTATCTATTACTATCTTTCGATATTATCGATCACTGGGATCTATTATTATAGATCTATATACTCTATGAATCTATGTATCTATCTATCTATATATCTATCTAGCTATATATCTATCTATCTATCTACTATATTATTAATCGACTTATCATTCTATCATTCGATATATATCTATCTACTATCTATATTATCTATCTATTTCTACTATCATTCTATATATCTATCATCGTGTATATCTCTATCTATCTAATCTAGTATCTATCGTGATCTTCTATCATTGTCTAATCTATCTATCGATCTATTATTTATGCTATCTATAGATCTCTCTATATAGCTGTATATCATTATCATATGTGTATCTATCTAATCATTTCTATCTATCTTCTACTATCTTTAATCATCTGATATCTATCTATCAGCTGTTGTATCTATTATCAGTCATCTGTGTTCCTATCTAGATATCATCGCGTATATCTATATCTATAACTATCATATCTATCGTATTATATATCTATATCATCTGTATATCATCTGCATCTGTGATCTATCTAGCTATATAATCTACTCTATCATCTGTGTATCTATCTATCTATCATCGTATAGTATCTATTATCTATTATCTATCTATCTGTCTTCATTCTATTCATGTCTATCTATCTATCTGTCTGTCTGATTATCGATCTATCTATCTATCTATCTAATCTTATATCATTCGATATAGCGCTCATCGGTGTAACATCGATTATCGATCTATCTATATCTATTATTATCATCTGTCTATCTATCTACTTATTATATATCGATCTATCTAATATATCTATGCATCTGATATTATCTAATCGGGTGAGATCTATATATCTATCTATCTATCTATCTATCTACTAGCTATTCTATCTTCTCTCATATGATATCTATGCATCATCCCTGTGTATCTATCTATATGATCTATCTATCTATACGATTTATAATCTGTATATTATATATCATCGTTTTTTTGTTGATACTATCTATCTCATCTCTCATCTGTGTTATTATCTATCTATCCTCTGTATCTATACTATCTATCTATCTATCTATCTATCTATCTATCTATTCTATCTTTCTATACCAGTCTGGGTATTATCGATCTATCATCTAGTGGATCTATGATCTTATTATCTACTTTATCTATCTTATCTATCATATAACACCTTTGTGTGAATTCATTTCTTCCCTTATTTACTGTTAAAAAAATAATATCCCTTTTATTTAGCCTAGTTTATATTTAGATTTTGTAGCACGTATAGGAATAGAGGGAGCTTATGTTCAATGGATTGTACTGGTGATAGCAAATACTATAGTTCAGCTGAAACAAAGTAGACAAAAACTTCATAAAATGGTGACTTGTGAAATTAGACAAGACCGTCTATCCCTCATAGCCTCGTTTTCATCCTAACTTGACTACGGTCTACTTTCTGATGAAATACTTTAATAACAGGATAGTGTACAATAATTCTGTATAATTAGAGCTATATAGGCTACACTTTGATTTGATTCCATCTACTGCTACAACTCAAAAGCCTGGATAAAAAAACACTACTGAAGTTAAACTAGCAATTTGTAGGTCACAGAATTTATATGCATACATTTCTTGTTTTTATTAGCAATTTAAATACAATCTGAGGAACATGATCTTGCATTTCCAAGCCTCATATCGTTGATCGTTCTCTGCAACCTTGCTAATTTTCTTGTAATATCATCGTTATCCACCTGGAGGAGCTCTTGTTCCGTCACTAACTGCTCGTATCGAGCGCGTTTATCTCCGCGAGCCAGCGATCATTTATTTCCCTGGGCCTGCGAGATTATTTTCACGTGTCTTCTAACGCAGACCAGCGCCATATGTTCGGCCGAGAAGCCTTATATGACTCATGATATTTCAAAATAAGCCAACCAGTAATATATTGAAAATAAAGTCTGAGCTGAAAAAGAAGTAAAAAGGCTGCATGCATGATAGTTATTTATATAAAAATATACATATCTCGGTGAGTTGTATAGGCTGATCATCAGATTGATGATGAATCAGACGTTGAGAATATGTTTAGTAATTAAATTATATACAATACTGCTATATAGTATAGTACTGCTGCATATGACAAAATCATGGTATCTTTTCAAAAATGGGCAATAGTGTTGATGCACAATTTTTTTTATTTACATCAAAAACATTGACATTGGCATTGAGTACAATAATTAGCAAAGTGCTAT